>JAQFVV010012394.1:25411052-25614402 GCA_028023455.1 Epiperipatus broadwayi | reverse complement strand
TTCACTTATTTTATTCATCTAAATGGCTTGAATGGTCTAAAAATATCTGGTAATACTAGTAAAATAAGAGATTTGCTTCTTGTTGTTAAAACCATTAATTTCATGTTTTTCCTGGATATTCAATTATATTTGTAGTTAAGTTGAATATTATTTTGGATAAATAGAGATTTGGAAGTTATAATAAAATCAATAATAAATATAATTATGATAGCTATTTTTTAAACTTATTTAAGAGCATATATTACTTTACAGGGTTTATGCTTCTGAAGTTTCCAAAGTTGTTTGATGGGCAAAGTGAGAATGTTACCCCAAGATGATAAAGTTGAACAGCAATCATCTTTAGTAAGCATTAATCCATAATCCAATAATTTTTGTAAGAAGTTTATAAGAAAAATTTGGAGAAAATGATGAAACCAGTAATCTCTTCTTTTTTTATTAACCAGCCAGAATGATGATGATATCAGTGTTCCACGTAACTCTCTCCTATTGTTGTAAATATTCACAATTTGATTTAACTAAAATATTCACCCTATTAACAGCAGTTTTAAAATATTTTTTAAATAACAAAATAAAAAGAAAAGAAAATAATGTCAATAAAAATGTCATATATGTTGCATTGAAAATTTATGTTGTAATTTACAAATCGATTGAATATTTAAACAGCCATAATAATACTACTATATATTTTATAATTTTTTAAAAAGTAAAATAAATAAATAAAAGTACAATATAATTATAATTAAGCAATTAAGTAACTGCTAACGTTCTTCTTTATGCGCTCTCATAATTACATACTTATATTACCACTATATAGTTTATCTCAAATCAAAACATATATCATAATAAATAAATAAACAATACAAAACTAAATAACCATAAAACAATTAATAACAATAGCTTTAACAACTTGTTTTACAAATCATTAAGTAACTATATCAAAGACATTTTTTAGACTATTACTAAATTTACAAAAAGTAAGGTTGGATTTTCTATCCTGGCCTGTCTATATCTTTTTTAAAAAATTGAATACTATATTTAAATTTGTCAAAAAAAAAAAAAAAGGAAAATATACCTTTTAATATATTTATATTGAAATATTTAATTTAATAAAAAATATTTAGCAATAATACAAGATAAACATTTCACTGATGGTAATGTATTGATTGTCTTCTTTCAGTTAAACATTTGCCATTTTTTTGTTTTTTTGAAACAAATTCAGACATAAATATTTTTATTTATCTTCTTTCATCAATTTTTAAATTCACTTTAAGTCTGAAAAATCTTTTTTCTTTTCAATGTATTTATATCCGTAATGTTTTATGTTGCCTAGATACGGAATACTGTTTTTTTAAATTAAGATTGAATTCGTTAGAACATGAATTATTTTAACTCTCAATTTTAAATCGGAAATAATATAAACATTAAAAATTAGTCTTTACATTATTATTTGCATAGATGAACAGTATGTATTCATAAAGCTGTTAATATATGTACATATTTAATAACGATTATTTTATTTATATGAATGTAAAATTATTAGATACCTATATTGATAAAAATTATAATAACGATACAAATAAAAATAATATAAAAACGCTTTCAAATCTTATCAAATTGACTTATAGATATATATATATGTCTGTAATATATACTATATATATCAAATTACTAAATTCAGACTTACAAAAAGTCACAATGCTAAGGTGGCATAATATCATTGTTTCATAAATTGTTTGGTTGTACTCTAATCGCAAATAACAAATGAAACAGTTCATTCAACTCAAAGAATGCTCTGCTAAAAGCAGAATATACAATTCTCAAATTCGATTACTCTTTCTTTTTATTTTAAAGTTTTTTCGGCTCTAATTTGTTTTTATATTTTACTATTTCAGACTCAGATTGATAAAAAGTAAGATCGTCATGAGCATCACTTACCACTAATCATCTCTCTCTATACTAAAGTATATAAAAAATTAAGCACTCAGGTTTCCCACTTGTTTTTCTGGACACAGTAACTTGAGAACTACATTTATACATTTATATATATTCAATTTTTATATGCTCTCCTTGTGGCCAAATGATGAGATTCCTAAGATATATATACTGTAATGATCAGACTAAGCATGTTTGAATGATTTACATTTTTTAAAAATTTATATGATTTATACAAGCATCACGTGACTTCCACATCAGGAAATCAGATTGACATATATATTTACAATCTTCTATTTAGTAAAATAATGACCACTTTCATACAGTCTCTATTTACAATACTTCTCCTAGATCTTAAAGGACATAAGATTCCTAATGAATGAATGTGGACCTTACAATTTTTACATTAAAAAAGCTAATACTTCATACCAACAATTATTTGATTACAAAATACAATTGTCAGTTGACATATAACTTACTTTCTTTTAACACAGCACTTTCTGCGATCTCTCTTCTATTATTAATTCATTTCATGTGCATGCATGAAAACAATAATTACCTATAAAATGTTCAAGGTCTCTGGCAGAATTTAATCTGAATGTTAGCTGTTATTACAGTTATATAATCAAATAAATTTGCTGTACAGAAAAACGTGAACTTTTAATAAACTTAAAATATAATTCATATGTACAGATAAAGATATAAATATAAGACATTTATATTGATCATAAATGTCTTAGGTTAGACACATACATATAACTTAATATGAGCGTAAAAACATAAAAATGCTACATGTTTCTACCCAACAGTAACCTACTCAAATGGCTATTCTTGGGTCTGACTCCTAATTTAATAGAGCTTCCAACTTCACAGTGTATGACTTGTTTTACTCATGAGTTTTTAATTGGTATGGCACATATGGATAAAACACAACTACTACCTTTCTACAACAGTAACTATAAAAATGAATTATTTTTGTAAAACATGTTATAATTTAATAAAACTATGACTTCTACAAAAATGGTTAGTTTTGAGTCCAATCTCTAAATTATCTAAGACTAGATACACAGAATTAATTCCACTTTAAATACAAATATATTTAAACTATCAATCAGTGGACTAAACAACATACATATATATATATATATATATATATATATATCTATATATATATATATATATATATATATATTATATACTTTAAACTACACTATACTAAGGTAATTTTCAGCCATCTAATACTAGAAATTGTTATAAGCACGATAAGATTCAATCAGTACAATCAAATCATTAACTTTAAAAGAGATATTTTCAATAGTTATTTACTTTAAATTCTTTAAAGCTAACAGAACAATTCATACATAGGATACATTATATTTAAAAAATGAATATTACATATTCACATTCTCATCATTTATTTAAATTAACAATTTCTACAAAATAATATTTTTGTTCAATATATATATCACTATAATTAATCGTCCTAAACATCATATTAAATTTCTAAAAAAACTGACTTGAGACAATTTTAATAATGTTAGAGCAAAAAACTTTGCACTGATAGACTAGAAAAACTAAGGGGAAAACAGTAAAACTAAGAAAATAATGGCTTCTTTGCATTTGAAAAGTGAGGAAAAGAAATTTCTAGCATCCATCATAATTATTACTTTATTGTTTTTGTATAAATTCTAATTTATCAGATAATTAAGTTTAAATTACATCTTCATTGATAACTTTTTTATATCACTTCACAGAAGTGTATCTTTCAGAATCATATCAATACTTTTACCTCAGAGATAATCACGACTTCAGAACTTACTGTAGTAGGAAGATAAGAATTCTTCATTTTTTTCTCTTTCCCCAGAAGTTGAAAAATCTCAAGGAGTTTGGAAAGAAAAACGTTCTCCCTAATAAAGATCAAAAAAAAAATTCTATCAGAATGCAAAAATAATGAAGGGAGAGGGGATATTATTACTTATCATTATGAATACAATAAAAAGTAAAATGTCATATAATTTGAAATTCTAAATAAGATCATCATAGTACATATATATGCATATCCACTAAACTGGTGTATAAGTATGCATGTATCCAAGGTTCTTCTACTAATAAGTAGAAAACTCAATAATCTGGTAAAAACAATCCACTTCAAATTTGAGATCATAATTTTCCATTATTGCTTAAAACTATTTTCATTTTAAACTTTGGATAAACTAATCCTGTTCCTGCCATCATCATTCTGAATAATCATTGCCAATTCAGAAAACAATTTAAAAATTTAGATATGGAAAAAAAATTTTCATTTCAGAGAGGCAGGTCAAATTATTAAAAAGATTCTAAGGCACATATTTACTAAAAAATTTAAAAAAATTATATTCTACCTCTTTCAAAATATGTCTTCCAGAGAAGCATACCTGTTCATATTATCTAATATAAATATGCAAAATATTAAATGTTTCATATTATTCAATATTATTATTGCAATAAAAGATGAAATCATTACGGATCTTATTTACCATTTGGAAAAAGTAATCAATAATGAGCTTTTAAAATTCTAATAAGGAAGGCAATCAGGCAGTCGTATGCCTCTCAGATATAAAATGATGATAATAAAACCCAGTTAGTAAAACAACAACTAATGTAAACCAAGTTAGTAAAACAACAACTAATAAAAAACAAATTAATAAAACAAAAGCAATGAAAACCAAATTAATAAAACAATGAAAACCAAGTTACTTAAACCAAAATGAACAAAACAGAATTACAATAAAAATATTAGATTACATACAACCAAATTTCTAGAGAAGAAATAAATTTTAAATAGTCTTGGGGATCAGTTGTCAACCATTCAAATCCAATATGCTGGTAGCTAAAACAAACCAACAAAAAAAAAACCAGAATAATAAAAACAATACTTTGCGTTATCTGTATTACCTCTCACTGTGTAAAAAATCAGTTTGTTAGGCTGAATTCATCTAAATATAAAATCCTAAAAAGATTATCAAATAATATTCCATGTGAAAAGTTATTGGCCTTGTTGGAAAACAATAAATAAAAAAATTAAATGCAAATGTCCTCTTACCCATTAGAACTATTCCAAGAAGTCATATCCCTCATCTGAGCACAAACTGAAGGCATCTGCATTAGAAGACCTTTGGATTACATATGTTAATTATACTCCCAGAAAAAATCCATTTGTGATTAAACTGCCAGGTGATGTTTGGGTAAACCTGGTACAACAGGATTATAGTCACTTGTACGCATTTTGAGTGTGATAAAAAGCAAAAGCATCTTCTTTGTGAATTGTTAAAAATAGGTACCAATCCACATTCCAAACAGGCAAAGTGAGTTTTATCTCTTTGTTTTTTAGACATACAACATTATGCTTACACATGGAAATATTATGACAACAAAGATCTACATGTGTATGTTTTCCATATGATCACTGTGCTAGATGTGGAAATACATACATTTTGGCCAATATTTTAACTTTGAGGAAAATCCATCAATTAACATATGGGGCAAGGTTCTCCAAAATTGTAGATGAGACACGGAAGGGATAATTCCTAAAGGTTTGCAACTAAAACCTCCAATTCACTCTCAGAGAGCTGAGAAAATTACTCAAAGAGCAAGTGAAGCTCTGTTAAGAGAAAGAATAAATGCTCAAAGGTTTTCTAAGTATCAAACAATGCATTCAATTAATACTGTAGAATGTCTTCTAAAAAATAAACTTACTGACGATGACTACATGAGAGTTTTTCAAGCAGTAAGAAAATCATATTCTATATTACATGGAAAAATAAAAGAATGTCAAAAGAAAAAACTTGCTAACCTACATGGGCATATCAAAAATCATAATGTACCAAGCAATGTAACAGCTTCATCTGTTAAAAATCTAAGTTCTAAACATCTAACAGATACTGAAATTTCTGTTCTTGAAAGAGGATTAAACTTTGCTGTAACACCATCTAATATCCCCTTATTAGATATAATGGCAGCCACTGAGGAAGTCACTCAAAATTGCCTTTAGAAGAAGCAGCAGAATTACGCTGGAGAATAAAAAGAACACTTGACAAGCAACAAAAATTGCAGTCAAACATATCCTATGGTGAGAGGAAAGCAATTAAATCTCTCAAAGTAGATAAATCTATAATTATTCTCCCTGCTGACAAAGGCAATGCAACAGTTGTAATGGATACAACTGATTATGACAACAAAATACAAGAACTCCTCACAGCAGGCCAATATAGAAAAGTGGCAAAAAATCCGATACCAAGTACAGAAACAAAGTTACAAGCATTACTCAGAAAGCATCATAGGTACTTCACTGATTCAGAAAAGAGTAAAATAACATCATATTTCAGCAAAATTCCTCATCTTTATGGTCTACCTAAAATCCATAAGGATCATGTTCCATTACGACCTATTGTTAGTTCTAGAGATTCACCTTGCCAGAATTTGGCAAGATTTCTTCTCAAAGTTCTAAGTCCTTTGGCATGCAAGACCAATCATTCGTTAGGGATTCTAGACACTTTGTAGAATTAATCAAGAACATGAAAATTGAAAGAACTGACTTACTGGTAAGCTTTGATGTGGAAAGTTTATTCATGAATGTACCAAGTGAAGAAGCATTGTCTATTGTAAGGAAAAGATTAAATGATGATAAAAGTTTACAAACCAGAACAGCTCTTCCTGTTGATAGTATAATGGAACTATTAACATTCTGCATAAAAACAATCTACTTTCAATATAACACAGTATTCTTCAAACAAAATCAAGGAATGGCTATGGGCTCACCATTGTCTCCCCTGATTAGCAATATTTACATGGAAGAACTTGAAACGACAGCAATAAAAACTACTCCATATCCACCTAAAGTTTGGCTTCGCTATGTGGATGATACATTTGTTGTACGGCCACATGGTGAAGCATTACTACAAACTTTCTGGCCATCAATAACATATCCCCTTCAATTAAATTCACAATAGAATCAGAACAAGAACAAAAATTGGCATTCTTAGATGTTCTTATGACAAGACTCCCTCATGGCAAAATCAAAACTACAGTTTACCGAAAACCTATACATACAGGAAAATACCTAGCCTATACATCCAATCACACCAGAAACACAAAACATGGAGTTATACTATCACTGTGGAACAGAGCAAAAGAAGTTTGTTCAGAAACTGGTGATTTGGAAAAAGAAAAGATCTATATAGAACAAACTCTTATGAAAAATGGTTATCCATCAGCTGTTATTAAGAAAACATTAAATAGACAACAAAAAGAACCATCAAGAGAAAAGACAATTATTGGTACTGTAGTGTATCCATACATTCCAAAAATAGCAGACAAATTAAGGAAAATCTGCAATCAGTATAACATCAGAACAGCTTTTCCAGAGCCATACCACACTATGAGGAATTCTAACATCTACAAAGCCTAAACTTGAAATGCTGCAAAGAAAAAACTGCATCTATGAAATACCATGTGAATGTGGAAGAATATATATTGGTGAGACCAGCCATCCCATTCAAAAGCACTTGCAAGAACATAAACTGATGATTAGAAGAGAGAAAACAGATGTGTCTAAGGTAGCAGACCATGTATGGACCAATGAACGTATGTTCAATTGGGAAAATACAAAAATATTGGATAAAGAAGAAAAGGTACAAAGAAGAAAATTTAAAGAAGCTGCTCACATGACAATGGCAAAAAATCCCATAAGCCAACCTAGTGTGACTATACATAATGTATGGAAATCACTAATCAACTTTGCTCTGAGGAAAAAGTGGAGAAATCAGGAGGAACCTCATAGATAAGTATATGAAATTACTACATACTGTTGCCTTTGGCAGGATGGCTCAGTTGGTTAGAGCATTACCTTAAATTTCAATAATCAAGAATCTAAGGACCCAGGTTCGAATCCCATGCTAGTACTGTCACTGGTCAGGCCAGCAACACCTGAAGAAGAGGGGAGAAAAATACCTCTCGAAACGTTTTACTAACAGTTGAATGCATTTGGAATATTTAACTAAAAATTAAACTTTTCTAAAGACATTCAACACACATATTAGATGATGGAAATAGTCCAATATAAAAATACAGCTAGAACACCATCATCACAAACCTTCAGAAAAACACAAGGTAGTCAAATGTTTAGATGCCATATAAATGGAATATAAAATGTATGCATTAGAAATTGCTATGTCAAAACAATGACAGAATAGTCACAATGGTCATTACAGAGATTTCCTGACCAACTATATTGGGTCCACTTTTGATTGGACAAATCAACACTACCCATGTATTTGTTAAACATTTGTATTGCAGGTAAACATGGAATTGTTTGTCATTATCATTTTTATTTTATTAGCTCACATTATTTCCAGAAGGTGCATACACATTTGTGAGTATAGCTATTTTCTTTTTGTCCATTCATATTAAAAATTGAAGACCAGTATCTTTATCAATGACAAAATGAGTCTCCTCTTTTCATTTTTTTATTGTGCACTTTGACAATGCTCTTTGGAATACCTTTTCTTTTTATATTTATTGTCCCATAAAGATATAATTTATTTTTATAAAGTTCCTTTGCTAGATCTATACTCGAAAAAAATCTGTCATAAAAAATAATGTGATGTTGTTTTGCAAGCTGTGGAAGAATTACTGACTTTACAGCATGAGTACCAAGGCATAGAAGAGCATTTGAATTTGGTTATTTGCCTCCATACATTTCCATGTGATATAAATAACCATTGTGACTATCAGCACATATCCAACACTTGAAACCTCTCTTTGTTGGCTGTGATGCATCATATTGCTTCATAGTATTATGACCTGAAAATTTTGTGATTATCTCACCAACTGCAATCTGTTAGCTTTGAAATTATCATTGCATTTTTCTATCACTGGTCTAATTTTATAGACATGGTCAAATTTTTCACTTTTGTTACTTGGCATTGTTTCGTTATCATTAAAATGTATACATGTTAAAAATTTTCTAAATCATTTATAAGGCATTATATTTGCAAAATAAGGGTTCCTCATACTAGGATCTGAACCCAAATGTCCTTCAATTGGAAGACCTTTCATGAAATTCTCAATGCCATCCCAAAAATCACACAGTTCTCAATCTGTTGCATTTTCCCAATTATGCATACATTTGTCTTTAGTAGCATATTTATTAGTTTCCCCAACAAATTTTGCCCACACTTTTTTAGCAAATAACAAATGAAAAAAATGTAAAATAGAATACTCACCTGTAATAGGGAACTTCAAACCTGGAGCCTTCATAAAATTTTCTACATTTAACTGTTCTACAATTATGTTCAGAGGCATATTATTATTACTGGATGAAGGGCCTAGTACATTTTTGTATCTTTGCCTTTTAGCTGGTAATGGGGATTTTCCTTCTTCCAAGGTTGAATAAAAAATTCTTCTAAATTACAGGATGTACCATTATCCTCAGTATCAATGGGCCTAGAAACAGAAAACTCATCAGAGCTGGTAGAATCTGTTTCTAAATTCATTTTTGTCATTTGTTTTATTTATGTACTATTTTTTGTACAATCTATTAAATTGAGAAAAATAATAATAATAATAATAATTGATCTTATTCACAAAAAAATTAATAAAAAAATTATTTCTTGTCAGAAAAAAATATAGCACATACTTATCGAAAGAGAAAAAAAGCACAGTGACTGATGGTATAGCTGCATGCATAGACCACTCAGTTATTCTGCAATTTAAAAAAGAAAACAAAATTTCAACAAATCATCTGCCATTAGTATATGACATACTACAACCAATCTACCTATTGAAATAAAGGTTTCTTTACATAATGTTAACATAATCATCATAGATCTTTCATCAGACAAAATCTTTTGTTTGCTTGTTTTTTTACTTTAGCAGCATTAAAGATCAATTAACTTTAATTACCACCCTCTTTTTAAACTTTTGTTTCCTGTTTCATATAATTCATAAGATAAAAAACAAATACCACATTAGTATTAAATATAAATTTCAATATACTCTTTTTAAATGTAGAATTTATAAAGCAAGATAACTATGGTTTGTTTTATTCAAGAACTATTATTAAAGCAGTTCATATATGCCAGAATATATTTTAACAATCTCAGCTTTACAAGTTTGAAAAAAGCATTGTTTCTTCATTTTAACCAAATTTACTTAAAATAGCATGTCATGTTTGTCAAATGACTAGGTTAGATTAGCATATGGTGGTTTTCCTCGCTTTACTCACTAAGCATAATGTAGATCTGTGTCATTTAAATAAAGTGAGAATACCCAGTAAATGCAATAAAAAATATTAATTTTATACATGTTTTTCTTTCTGTTTTGAACAGCCCATATTAGTTATTTTGATTAATTAATTTGCATAAGACTTTAATTGCCTGGATTTTTTTTAATCTCATATCTAATTGTATTATTTGCAATACATACTTTGGCAAAAGAGTTTTTATAGGTTTTTTAAATTAATTTTTTTTTAAAGTTTCATCCATGTGGAAAACCATATGACTGACACTAAAATAAATAATACATTATTAATTCCAATATATATATATATATATATTGTAAATATCAATAGGTCGATATTTATATTTTAAAAATTTGTTATTTGTTATTAAAAAAAAAAATCTCTTTAAGTTGAAGTTTACATATGAAATATTTAAATTTTTCTTTTATGTTTATTAAATATAGTTATTATTTGAAGTTATTATTTTATTTATATATATTGATAATTACATCGTTATAAACATTTAATTATTAAAATAAATAAGGACATATTTATAGACACGTAATTACAAAATATTTAACAGTGAACGAGAATTTTGCATGATTATAGCATTCATTTTATATAAAAACGAAATGCAGAGAAAGTGAAAAAAAATGTTTGTTAACACCATACACTGACACGTGTAATTTTGACTTATCAAAGCTTTCGATCTATGAAAAACAATTCTATTAACGAAAAAAAAATTATCTAAGATATTTACAAAAATTTATCCAAACGGAAATAAAAATCTATTATGTAATTGTACTTTTTTACTCAAAATATTAACACTACCGTTTATACTATATTTCGAAAAACACATTATTATTCCCAAACTTTTTCATATTTGAGCGATACTAAAAACAATCTAAAGTACGAAAGCTAATTTAAGGGAGGGCGGGTGGGTATATATTTGACACTTCCGCCTTATTGAAGCTATCTACTTTATACGAGAAAAAAAATATATATGGCGTACTGGCCATGACGGAACTACTCATTAGGGAAAAAAAAATTACTTTAACTCTGAAATCTTCTTTTCTAATCACACACAAAAAAAAAACAACTAACGGCGTGTTAACTTTTTTAACTATAAAATATTCATTTCATATATATCAAACTCGGAAAAAAAATGTTTAGCTTATAACACCTTTAACTTCTTAATTAGTTAAAAAAAATGACATTTAGCTCACGTTAGGAAACCAACTTGAAAAAAATTATACATATCTTATTTTATATAAATACATTAAACTAAAACTAGCTTCCCAGGGTACTGTTAAAAAATTTTTTGAAGAAAAGAAAAAAAATGACACTCGTCCACGCTGTTAGCGTCAGAATCGGAAAAAAAAAATTATACGTCCACCCATGTTTTCCTTAACTTAAAACAGAAAAAAGAAAAACACCCTACACACATACGAATGTTATACAGGGCATTGCAGGGTATGGAAAATTTCGAATAGCCCCACGTTGGGCGCCAGAATGCGGAGAAAAAAATAATCTACTGTGACAGTCAGATGATGTGTGTAGATTTAACCCAGTTCGAATACTAGGCGAAAGTACCTCAAGGCCAACCATACGCGAGATATAAATCAAGAATACTTATGACCTCTGCCCATTCGCCTGTTCTCGAGGCCTGATCACAAACAAACAACACCATCTGAGCCATGCATAAATTATTTTTCAACCGGCCACAAAGCTTAGCAACAGCGGTAGAGACATGGACGGGAAATCCTAAAGAGCTAAAAGCTAAATGTGTAAAGTACATAAAAAGATGTGTTGGTGTTTGCGTTTTGCGTGCCTGGATCATTGAAAAGTAAAAATAAAGCATTTAATATAACTAAGAAACTCAAGTTTTTGATGATTAAATAATGTTTAATTAATGGCTTTAAAATATGAATAAGGCTTTAATGGGCCTCCGCTATTCCCCTAAATTACTGCAACAAACTAATTAGACAATAAAAAGAAAACAGGTTAATAGGTTTGCGGTCAAATTCTTTTCTTCCCAATTTTATTAAAAATTTCCAACTCGATCTTCTCGATAAAGTATGATAGGTAATAACAACCTTTCGCAAAGCATTTCTTATGGCTTTGCGCGAAAAACCGGGTTTAAAATTAACTTATAACGTATATAGCTAAATCAAATATACGTGATAAGCAAATGGCGGACAAAAAGAGGTGTTATCAAAGAGATCAAGTTGGCACACAAAAGAAACTGACTTGGATTTAATTAACAACATAAATAAAATTGGAAAGAGATTTCCAATGACAAAAAGTTAACTATTAAATTTAACCGCAACGAAATACTAAATATTTACAATGGTTAGTAAGGAAGAATAGCGAAGGTAAAAAGGTTACATATAGCTAGATGATCCCAAAATATATTTAAGGTTAATTCATAAAATGTTTACATAGCAAAGACATATATTTCAATACAACAATAAAACAATATGAATCAAAAGTAGCATACGAGATAGTTTAATTTAGGAGATACGATACCGTCCTTTTTCCATGATGTTTCCTACGGCGTCCGTGGCTTGATCCGACCGACGATAGGTGTTTGTCCGGACAATGCAAAATATGAAGTATGGCTTCCATGAAAAGTTCTCCAGACACGGCATAGAGTTCATATGGTTATTGATTGGATGTTAAGGCATTTTGGATGGTATTTAGGAACCTCGGCGATAGGCAAAGCTATGATTTGCCTAGCCAAGCATATCCATTTTCCTCAAAATACGGTTGGTTTTAACTGGAGCAGGTTCCAACTTCTCCATTGTTTGAAAATGACAGCTGTATAACTTTTTTTTGAAGCACAAGCTAACTGTGAAGCAAAATCTGACGGATTTCTCCCAAGAGAAATCTGAATGCACTTTCCAGAAAACTTGGAAATAAAACAGCAAGAAAAATCTTAATAAATCGCCTTCACAAGCAAAATCAGAATCAAATGACTCCTTCAAAAAGAAAAGTCTGAATAATAATCTCTTTTGTTCTCCCTACTATTTATACTTTCTCTGCCAGCTACCTTCCATTGTTTGTATGACCTGAGATCTTGATAAGCCCCCCCTTGCTGCTTTGTTTCAAAACAACACGTTCTAAAAATAACTTCAATTTTTTTACTCTAACTTTCTTACTTTAAAGTTGGAATTCTATTAATTAAAAAGCAAGAAAGAAAATGCCATCTTTAATTAGACTTGAACGGCTCACTAATTAAAATATACATTCTTTCAAAAATGTTGGTGGGCTTATCTCAAAATCAAATCATACTAAATATTTTAATAAAATTTGAACAACAATATATTATTATTTTACAATAGAATAAGCATTTTATTTCAGCAGAATTTTGCATTATCTCATATATATACGCTAGATGTATATATATGTTTGACTAATAGGTTAAGCAATTTTTATCAATAGAATGAAATTTATTTAAAATAAAATATTTAACTGTAATACACATTTAATAAGCATAATTATTTTTAACTCTAATGCAAAACCCTGCTGATATTGAACTATAAACTTAATTTAGGTCTACAATACTAATTAAGTTTATAGGAAGATGTGAAGCATGGATCGGACTTCAGATCCATTGCTTCAATATACATCAATTATACATGCTCTTATTCATCTCTTTACTATCTTATAACTACTATCTATAATCAAACAAACAATTCATGTCTTATACTATCAATACATATACATATATTACAATTTCCAATTATCTAACAGTGACCATTTCCCTACCAATTAATATATATAAATAAACTACTTAAAATTTCCTTTTCTTTAATACATTATGGTCTACTTGCCGCAGAATCAAAATTTTTAAATATTTAAAATTTCTTTGCCTTCATTTCAAATTAATAAAAAAAAGATATACACTATACATACATATGAGTTGCATTCTTTTCTTCGGCTTTGTTTTTTTTTTTTTTTACTATAAATTTTCATCTAAATAACTTTATTTTTTTTCCTACCTTAATTCATTAATTTTATTTTAAAAAAGACCACATTAAATTCTTAGATACAAAAAAATAGATTTTGACATGGATTCGACCATTGTATGATTCTTTTCTAATTTGTAGGCTGTTGGATTCTGAGGATATTTTATTGTCTAGTTGTTCTAATTAATCTTTTACTCAGAATTTGTCTTTGAAAGATGAATTAACTCCTTTAACAATGAAAAAAGGAAAAGGCTAAGTGGCCTGTACTTACAAAAGCTAATGGTACATCAGGCTCTTGAGGAATACCTCTGAATATGCCACCAAATGTAATAAAAGAGCAAAAGAATATAAGCCTTTTCACCAAGTCTCAGGCCTGGGATTTCTCATTAGACATATTTAATTTTAGATTTTTTTTACTTACCTTTGAATAAAAAAATTTGTGATATAATTTTTAATTAAACTAATAAATGTGCCAATAAAGGAAAAAAATGTGGAACTGAAAAAATGTATCAAGTCCGGAATTGTCTGCATTTTTTGATATGTTAATACAAATTTCTTGTTAAGCATGTAGTCCACTTACGATATTTGGGACTCATATAAGATGTTTGAAGCAATCTTATTTTGCAGACATAATGATCCACAATAGGTTTTATAATTTATTATCTATCTGTATAATGAGAAAATACATGATGGCAAAAATAGACTTTGACCGAAAATACAAAATTAAGCGTATTAGAGACTAGAGCACTATAAATTTTAATCTTGCATATCAGACACATAGAGAAGTAACAGTTAATAAAGCAATCACTAAATTTGCTTGTCATAATTGTGACAATATGATCCCTCAAAACCAATAAAGCAAAGTTTCTACTGATAGATCATACAGGTAGCAGTAATGGATTATGTGCCATATAGAATTGCACACAATTAAAATACAACTTCTGATGCTAATCAGGTTTGGGTACTTAAGCTATGCTCTCAGTAGTTTTACAATATTCAAAAGAAATATAATGACTGTCTAAAAAAAAAAAAAGTAAGTTTTTTGGCTGTGTGGAATGATGCTCACATGGTAAGATAGACTCCTTATTTTATCAACTAAAATTGAGATAGGTAATGCATTTCTTCAAATTCTGCCCCATTTGGTTTCTTCAAGAGTATTGACTGATGTGCTAGTTCTGTTTAATATCTCCCTGTATGGATGCTTCAACTTTGTGATCAGAACAGAATGAGTCATCAATGGTTTTATTGATTAAGTTATATCTACGTTTATATTTATATGTTTATTTTGTTGCATGGTTAGATTAAAATTTTATTATTTGTAAGCATTTTGTAATATATCATTTGATTTTATATTTTAGATGGATTCTACCTAACAAAATGAATTCATTTTCACAATGTGAAAGAAAAGACAGGTAATAAAAAGAGCATTATTATAAATAATATTCTATACTGCATTAAATCAAAACTATTTTTTTTAACTACACCATGTATTGAATCAGAGTTGTAGTCTGAAAAATATTTAGACTAACTTATTCATCTCTGCCATTTTCTCTTCATTGATTATATGTAGACAACTATTTTAAAAAAAAAACAATTGTTGTATTTCTAGGGAAAATGAAAATTATCAATGTATGTACTTTTTGATATTTTGAACAAATTTAATTGTCTTAGTTAAGTCATGTTATATGTTATTTTATTGGAAATTTTGTAAGGAATGTAATGAACCTGTAAATAAGAATATATTAAAATGTATAGAATTTCTGAAGAACCATAAAAATAATAATTTTTAAAAATGTTAAAATCTTATTATTTTTTTTACTACTTTGAATATATTTACAACTATGTTTTTTCAGCTTTATTACATTCCTTAAAATTTTTCTAGTAACATATACTACTTGATTTTTGCATAATGCAAATTGAAGTTATCTTAAACATTGTGTCTTAAACCAACTCTCCAAAACTCCTATATGGTTACTGTGCTAGTCAAAAAGTAAAACCTCTTGGAAGAGAGAAAGGAAAAGATCACTACTAAATTAAGATGAAACAAACAACAAAATAATTGTTTCCAGCATTTTTTTCTTTTAATTTTTAATTAATTTATTGTATACAGTACTAAAGAGAATTTAATGGGGTTTTTTTTTAATTTAAAAAAAAATGTATTAATTTATTCATTCAATAAAGAGAATATAACTTTCTATTTAATTTCTTAGCGCAGCATTCATATGTAGTTTTAAAATTAAATTAAATACAAATAAATCGTTAACAAACTTTCACACACAAAAAAAAATAAACATTTCTAAAAAAAATTTTTTATTAAGAATGTGCAATTATAACATAAAAACATGTGAAGTTAAGGTATCTCTATTTATTATATATATATATATGTGAATATATAAGTAAATAAAATGTAAGTTATTATCCACTAATTCACACTATTCCTGGCATTATCTGGAAAAAAAAATATAGCAGATGTGACAATTCCATTATCCTTTATAAATATATTAGAAATTTTTTTTATAATTTTTCCATATTATATTTGCAAAATGGGAATATGTGGTTTGATTACCATTACTATCATTCTAATTATTAATAAAGAATTGAGATCAGGATCTCAGTATCTGTATGATTAACAAAATATTTTATAACTTTTTCATACCAATACATAAATGATCACTAAAATGGCATAAGGTGGAGCCACGATATCATTATATATTTTTTTTCTCCAAGTGCCACTTTGCATATATTGTATATCACTCATGTTTTGTTGAAAAGTTTTGATTACACTACAATAAATACTGTTTATTGAACTGCATATGTATAATATTTTTCAACACACGCATATATATATAGCACAGATACTTTTCCACATGTATAGTATCCATGTATAAATTAAGATTATAATATAAATAAAAAATTTTAAAAAATAATATAGTTATTAATAATAAATTGAAAGAACACATTTACATATATATTTATTGTACGTGTTCACTCATTCGCATTCACTCAAAAAATAAAATAACCATCTACTAAATGAATAGCAAAGTATCAGACTTTTGTCACAATTAAATGCACTCTGAACAATTCTTTTATTACTTTTTTAGCACTCTCATTATCAACAGATTATAGCCTCTCCAATTGTTTTGATTTATTTAAATCTGTATCGATTTTGAAATCAATACATTCATCCCTATTTGCTGATAGTCTTTCAGATTCTCATTTGAATTTCTCAAACTTTACGAATTCTGTTACACATTTATTCATATTTTATTTTGTTACATAAAATATCAATCAACTTGTGACAACTACAAATAAAATACATCAATCTATCCACTTTCCAGCTATATGTGTATCCATTTCTCATCAATTTATATCCTTCTAAAATACAATATATATATATACACTTAACTTAAATTAAAAATAAAGTACTGGTTTAATTTCCATAAATACTTTTTTTAACAATTAAGAGTTTCATTTGTATTATTTAAAATTCCAGAACTATTATGCAAAAAGTATTAATTTAGAAAAATACATAAAAACTTTGTTTAAAATGAAGAACAAAATAGTCTTCTTATTCTTTCATCCTTAAGACATCATAAGACTAACAAGTCATCACATGACTTTTGAAAACCCATTGCTAATTTATTAACATATCTTTACTGCTTTTATGCCATCCAATGTAAACCTCAATAATCAGTAGACATTTAGATAGTAGAGCTTAATAAATCCTTAACCAATGCTGTGCTATATAATATCCCTAAATTAGTTTTCTAGCTTATGGCTTTCATTAATGAAAAACTTTTTGGATTTTTGAGCAATACCCTTGGACACTTTTTGTTTGTACTCTAGCATCCATTTTTTATTTTTTATTATACCTATCAAGCTACTAACCCAAACGAAAAATTTGTTAATTTTTTTCAATTCAAGCTGATTTGCTTGCATATTTATCAAAATCTGAAACCAATCAGTTTCTATATATTATGATGGCCTTAGTTGTTTTTTTTTAAACTGTCCTTTGGCTAACATCACATAATCAACAAGTGTATTATTTTTTAAAAAATCCAAGAAGTTCCTCATTGATGAAAACCATAAGTTAGAAACTAGTTTGCAATATTTGGGTAAGATGGCAATGAATAAGTTTATTAAGCACTGCCATATGATATCTATTGATTACTAATGCTTACAATAAATGGCATAAAAGTAATGAGAATAAAAGAATATACTTTATCATTTGGACTCCCTTTAAATTTAAAATTCTATGTTGATCTCTTTAGTGAAGATTCAAAATATTTAGACAAAAATTTTTTCCTAAAGTTGATAAAGTCCAAAGTTAATAGAATGAAGTAAACTGCATTAATTTTAGCTAATTTTAAAGAATAATTAAATACATATAAGATTATATTAAACACACAATCAGACATATATAACACATCCAAGATATATGTCAATATGAATAATTGGTTAATCAAATTATTCAGAAGCATGTAATTGGCTTCTCTTTATGCACTCATGATTCGTTGACTTCATTTACATTTGAATGCATTTTGATGAATCAACTTTATTATGTATATATAAAAATCAGAATATTAGTTTCAAAAAAAAAAACTATAATAATAACATTCACAAAAAGATTATAATAAAGCATGCCCCAGAAAAAAGATGACGGGTGACAAGTTCTCTTGCCAAGCTGCCTGTAGCACCATCTGTTAATCAATTTGCGTATTGCATATAACAATTTAGTTATTCACCACAAATATTTTAAGGCACTAGTGTGTAGGATTAGAATAAAAAATGTGACAGTGTGCTTCGTGTTATAAGCCATGATGGACTAACGCACCAACATTTGAAATGATTCAAATTGTGTATAACAATGAAGTCATAAATCGCAAGAATGTTTTCAAGAAGTTTGCAAGATTTCATGATAGTAGGAAGAGCGCTGAAGACAATCTATGAAGCTACGAAACATACTGTCACCTTTCATATAAAACTCATGATCCAGAGTTAATAGCCATTTAAAATTTTTTGTGGTAAATGGTTTCACTATGTCGCTACATAATACATGTTGATTCAGAAATAGTATTGTAGGCAGATTGGAGAGAAAGCCAGTCAACATTTTACTTGGACACACCATGTAAATCATTAAAAACTTTTATTCTTCTATAATTTTTTAATATGATTTATTCAATTTAGTTATTTCATAATTTTGAAACTGCAACATAATTAAATACAATAAAGCATTAAGAATACAAAAAAGGAGTATTACGTTGCAGAGATAAAATAAAGCAAGAAGAATGGAAAAATTAATGAACATCTTGAAAAAATTATATTTACATAATAACAATTATAACAAAGATGAAAATACAAACCCAAATGTTAATATGACAGTAAGCATGTATTAAACCAAAAATACTATCATGATAATGCTAATATTTTTCATTATAATGCATCATTACTAAATCATTCAACTATTAAAATAGAAAAGCTTACCAAAAGATCTGAAAGCACGCACTGTAAAAAACCTGTTCCATCTCTGAGAGTAATAAACATAAGAGATTTACCTATAAAAAAAAAAAAATAATATACCCAAATCATAAGCAAATGATGCTTCAACTAAGAAAAACAAAACTTTAGAAACTGTTTTTACCTTGTCTCCGCAAACGATGAACCCAACCAAAAATTTTAACTCTCTTATTACGATTAGTTTTTGTATCTCTAATTTTGATCTAATATGTTTTTAAAAAAAGGAGGTATTTAATACTTTAATAAAAATTTATAGGTATAATAAAGCAACAATATTAATTTACATCAAAATTACCAATGTAAAAATATAAGTCTATTCAAACAAAATGTCTTCCAGAAGATTTATGATGATGATATTTTAGTTGTATTTACATATTGGACTATTTCCATCATCTAACATAAATTTAGTAATGAATGTCTTATGAAAAATTTTATTTTATTTAAATTCTCCACTTACCTTTAACAGTTAATAAGGTCATACAGGTTAGTATATGCACAATTTTCCAAATGTTGCTGGCATGACCAGTGACAGTACTAGCATGGGAATCGAATCTGAACCCTTAAGATTCTTAAATACTGAATTTTAAAGTAATGCTCTAACCAACTGAGTCATCCTGCTAAGCGTTGCCTTGAAATTCAATATTCAAGAATCTAAGGGACCAGGTTCGATTCCCATGCTAGTATGTCATTGGTCAGGCAGAAACACCTGAAGAAGAGAATGATACCTCTCAAAACATTGTGCATATACTAATCTGTGTGCTATTACTAACAGTTGAATGTAATTGAAAAATTTAAATAAAGTTACATTTTTCTAAAGACATTCAATACTTGATATCATATGATGAAAATAGTCCAATATATAAATACAATTATATATATAAAGTATTTATATTAAAAAATTACAAAGTTTACAATATTTAGTTCTAAATAACTTTCCAAACATTCAACACAAACATATAAATTAGAATTATTTTTTTAAAAAAAACCACAGATTCAAGAGCCATTTGGTGTTTGCATATATTCAAGATTTGTTTTCATTAATGAGAATTCATATTTGCATCAATTTTGCTTATAATTTCATTCCAGATTCAATCCTTAATTTAGAATGATATTCAGTTACAAGGTCTGTCAAGAAAATTAGCTTCAAACAAATCTCGTTACCAATTTTTCACAATGCTTTATTCACTAAATCCATTTATCATACAATTTTAACTGACTAGCAATCTTCTTTAAGGCTATTATATCCTTTATTATAATATAATAGTTTTTAGTATTAAATTAAAAGGAAATAGTAGTTCTGAAGAAGACTGCTAAACAGTCAAAACTGTAAAACAATTGAAAGCATAAGAGGATAGGAGTAGAACTGGTAATTTTTAATGTAGGTAATGCAAGAAATATAAAAAAATATTGAACAACTTGGAAACATTAGCTTTAGTAAAGTCAAAACAATAATAATCCATTAACTCAATAAATTACTAAACATTACATGATCACTATTTCTAGGTGCAGTGCTCTCAGATCCAAGGCTCATCACTGACAAAGGCCACAAGCCAGAAACTAGTCTGGGGATATTGGATGAGCAGGCACAAGATAGGGATTTTATGCACAAGCCTTCTGGCATCCATTGATTACTCTGGATGTGGCACTATTGTATGGAGAGTCTTGCCTTGTTTATCAACTCAATAAATTATCTGCCATATGCAGATATGTTGTAGATAAGACCAAATAAATATTTATCAAATATATTTGTAAAAAATATCTTCCTTTTCTAATGGTTATTATCCCTTTGAACTTTATCCCAAAGCTTTCAGATATAATTTGAAATCAATTCATTTTCATATATACATACAACTTCCAAATAAAGAATTGAGATTTCATTATATTTTCCTAATTCTATTTAAAATTCTGCTGGTATTCTTTTATTTTAAGTAGTTCTTTTCCACAATAATCATAATAACTCGTTATTCTTCAATTCAACATTCTCCGGCTTCATGTTAAATTTTTGGGCACCAGGAATATCCCAGCTATTGATTTGAAATTTCTATACTTCCAAACTCACTCCAGTCATCTTTTTGAACCCTCATCATTAAAATATGCAGTTCCTACTATTACTATCTTGACCTTACATTACTTCTTTCCAGTGTTGCAGAAAGGAGATAATCAATACTCAACCTCTTTAATTTCTTAAAAAAAATTAGCTTTTTAAATGAAAAATGGTGCGACTCTGTATCAAGTACTCTATAGGTTAACATTTTATTTAGTATTTCTCATTTGTAGAAATGATCAGCAGAAAAGTTAGAAAAAATATGAGTAATTATTTCCAAAGCCTTTGAGTAAATCTATCATAAATCACTTCTTCATAAGCTCCAAATGCTTTCTTCAGATTAGAATCGATAGTTTTGTCCAATATTTATATTCTATAAAGCAGGGTTGTTCTATCTTCTGTTTCTCTCATTGACATTAATTCATCCCTTTCCTGTAATATTCAATCTAATGCAGCTTTGCAGATCTGCACTCAAATTTTCTTTTTAAACCCAACTTTTTTTTTCCCTTCTAATATGTAAACTAAATAATTTCCCTAACTTCTTCAATAAATGTTATCCTCCAAAAACAATCATTCAACAGGACAAAATTAATTTAAATTTAATCCCTACAAAATTTCAATCATACATTTTCTCTAAGGAAACCATAATTCCACTATTTCAAATCTAATATTTAAAACTCTGTACCTTTCCAAAAATTAATGGATGTAATCTTTGCTTATGTAATCTCTCTTGACATGAACATATTACTTCACAAAAGCTTTTTTATTTAAAACCAAAAATTATTTTTTTCTCACAATTTCTTATCTTACATAAGTCTCAAATTCAAACTTCCAACATAGCACCTGGGTGGAGATTATCCAGCATAGTACCTGGGTGGAGACTATCAATCCCTTCCACAAGTATTAATTCTATGATTCAGTCATCCCTCTCTGTCTCTTTAAAAAGGTTTGCTTCTTTTAGATACCACTACTGTCATTTTGAACTTACTTCCTTAGCTCCTACTCTTCCTAAAAATAAAAATCTTAATACAATTTTTCTAATCATTGAAAAAATAAATATTCATGCCAATAAAAAATTACTTTATACTCTAATTCATTTATAAATACTGCTCTCTCAGCCTCAGAACAATGATGTTACCTGATTATCATATTATATTTTTTTCTTAAAAAAAAAAAAAGATTAAACAAATGTACATATTATGAAATTTCACCTTATCATATATTACAAAAGAATAAAACAATAGATTTAATAATTAAAAGATAATGCTTTCATTTTTTTTTTTAAATGAATTCATATCATCTTGCTTTAGTGATAAGATTCATTCCTTTATGTGAAAATACATACACAAAAACATTCACATGTACAAATATAACAAATTATCTAAATTTGTAAACTGACCAACTGAGCTTTGGGAAGGCTTAGATCTTCGTGAATAATAATTTTTTTGGCTTCTTCTAAATTCTTTTCTCTCCTATCAGCATCTTCAGTCTACAATTTAATATATATATATGTCAAAATGAAGGTTTTCATGAGCAACAGATATAGATGTCATATTATCTGGATTCATTCATGTACGATTAATAGTGCTATCATACTGAAGTGTCTACTGAATCACACCTGCTATCAATTGGGTAATAAATGCTACAAGCACTGGCATATAACAAGATTAAAGATTCTATCAATGGAAAACAGGAACAGAAAAATTTAAAATATAAAAGTTAGTGGTAGGATGATAGTAGATGAGAAAGTCAATATAAAAGAAAAATAAACAATTATTCTGATGAATAGATTTTTTCCAAATAGATGATAGTTTACATGCATCATCACATTTGTTGATAGAATCTGATTTCTTAAGGACCTCAAAAGATTTCTCCGACTTTTTGTGGGTGAATGAATCCGGGTAATATGACATTTTGATATATATTTAATTTTATAATCAAATAATGACAAATTACTGAAGAATGTGTAAAATGTAACCAAACAAACCCATTACCTCTTTGGCAGCTTTTTCAGACACTTTGTGTTGTTCCCGTTGCCAAATTTTTTTAACTTTTTTAAATTGAGCTTGAGATAATGGTTCCCATTTCTAAAACACAAAAAAAAGATATTTAAAAACATTTTAATTAAATTCAGAACAATAAATGAAATAAAAATGGCAAATTGTAATCCATTCTTGGATATCATTTGGAATATATATATATTGTCATGGTTTTTAAATTGCCTTAATAACTATAAATATCGGTCAACTTTCTCATTACTTTAAAATACAACAAATATTTATTAGCCATACTTTGCTTATTGACTAAATCCTATAAGAGAAACAATAAATTATTGATACAATTCTTTACTGTATGTGAAAAAAATTAAAGTTAAATCTTTAATGCTCTCTTGAAATATGTATATTTATAAATCTTCTAAGACATTCGTAGCAGCAATCATATCTATAACTTACTAATCTTATGCATTGATACATATCTTACAACTGACTAAAGTCCTTTGTATACCCTCTAAATTAAAAACCGATTTACTTACAACAGATATTTATTAATATTTTTAACTTCTTAACGTGTACACATATAGTTTTGATCTATATTAGCAGTTTATATGTATATATGTTTTTACGCAACATGTTCTGTCTTCCAGTCGGTTCATCTGGATAAATCCTGTAACTTAATTTTCACCTCATTTACCAATTTTCAATCTAGTTGAAACTACAGTATTCTTTAAGGTAATGTCAGCTAGCAATAACAAATTATATCTAAACTCTATTCATACCTCATTTCTAGAATTATACAAATCTAAAATGTAGAAAATAAAAATAAAATTAAAAAAAAAAAACCTATTTTATTCACACAAGTGCATTAAAAAGAAAAAAAAAATTTTTCCAGTTTTCACAATATTCTTGATATTTTTGAGTTCACAATATAATTAATCAATAATATTGTGAAAGATTAATATAATTTATTTTTACTTTTTAATACATGCTATAAATATAGCTTATAATTCCATGCCAATTGATGTAAAGGCTATAATAACAACCACATATATTTTAGCCGTTTTACGGTATGTGTGAAAAATTTAAAACAATTTTGTGAAGAGGTAATGCTGAATATGAAAAGCTTCTCAATTATTCATAAGATGGTGTTGCTTTGATGCCAACATTCTCAAATTATACAAACAACTTTGATCATACATGAGTTTGGATATTGGAAACATTTTCAATAATGAGTATTCTGAATTCATACTTCCTTTAGTACATAAACAGGTGTGCGTTTTTCAGAAAGATGTATAAGAAATAAAATCTAATAATATTTCAGTCACAGAAGTTAGCAGTATTTTAAATAATATTATAAGACAAGATCAAGAAAGTTTTCTACCCCAAATTATAAAAAAATTAATTGTTACCTATTGGCAGAATCCAATTCACATATAAAAAAAAAAATTATGAAAGAAGTTGTGATGTTTTATAAGATACACCTGGGTCTCGTTTTACGCGATAGATAGGTTCCTCAGAAAACACGCGCAAACAAAATCGCGCAAAAATAGACGTAACTTACATTGAAAAAGGGGGGATGCGGTCTGTGATTTTTCAAAATTCGCGTAAAAACAAAGCACCAATGTAAAATTCACGCAAAAAAAAAATAAGGAAATAAAATATGACTAATAAAAAATTTCAAATTTGAAAAAAATTGATACAAGACAAACTTTTTTTAACTATAATATTTAATTTTATTCAAAATAATATATTTTTATGCATAATTTACGGTACAGTAATTTACATTTCTTTTATACACATTTTAATTATTATCGATAAACAAGTTCGTTTACAAAATGATAAAAAAATCCGATTTTTCTCAAGAGGAAATACAACTAGCACCAACTTCACTCTCATGTTGTGTTGATTTTCTGGTGACAACGTAATTAGTAATTAATCATTGAGACGATGATTTTATTAATTGTTTATGAAGCTCGCGATATCCAGACATACAACTATTTAGCTCTCGTTGGAATTTAAGAGCACGTTAATGATTAGTGTCATTAATAAGAAAATAATAATTGATAACGTTCTTTTTTAAAAAGCAAAACAGAATGTGATTTAAAATGCAAAATTAACACGCACAATGTTTGAACAAATTTACATTATAATCTTGTAAAATTTAATGTGTGTATACATAAAATGTGAAAATCATGATTTTAATTTCATTATTGCATAAAATCTTACTATTATAAAGCACTGAAAATATTGAAATTACTAAGATAAAAGTCGAATTCCAATAATGTGCTATTACTTTCAATATAATGTAAGTGCGTGAAATTAATTATTTAAAGTAATAGCGCATTATCGGAAATCGACTTCCGGTGAAACACAAATCGCGTAACTTCAAAATCGTGTTAAATAAGTCCGCGTAAAAAGAGACCCGGGTGTATGTTTTCAGTACATTGAAGAATGGATTGCTAGTTTAAGTGAATAGACAATTGATAATGGATTCTTTTAAAAAGTAAAATAGAATGTATAGATGTTATCACAATAGTTAAATTTATAACATGAGAACTAGAAGTTATTGTTATGGATGATAATTTTTTGTCTCAAGAAGTAAGAAAAGTGAATATTTTTTAATTACCAAAAAAACTTAAAAAATGGGTGGATAAAAAATTATTGGTAAAAGAAATATATATCCGCTTTAAGGAACAATATACTTCTTATGAAAATTGTATCTTTTGTTGCCCCAACTCCATTAATGCTTATGTTGAGTATTTTCCGTTGGAAATGACTACTGGAGCAATGAAAAATCATGATTAACTGTAAAAACTTTATTGTCTGCCATAATCATAAAATTTAACTTGTATGATGCAAGTTGTAGTGAGATTAGTAAATTGTTAGAAGGAAATGAACAATTATATGCAATGGAAAAATATTAATTTTAAAAAATAAAAAATATTCTGCATCGTTTAATATTAAATTAACTAATAATAAGTAGATGCTTTTAAAGGAAGTATTTGTAATAACATTTGAAAGACTGTCTGAGTTTCGTATGGAAATACATGGCTTTTTTTTGTAAGAAGTTTACTGAGTTGAGACTTATATAAACAAAATGATTCATATTGATAAAATAATTAAAATAAGATTTAATATAGGTTAAACCTTAAAAAAAATAACTAGAAAACTCTGATTTATTTCCAAATTCATAAATTTTAAATATTTTAAATGTCACTATTCAATACTATCACATTACTTTTTTAACTAAATATAAAAATTATGTTATAATAATTTAAATATAGATTTATAACATTCAACAACAGAAAATTAATAATTTTACTTTATAAATAGGCAAAAATAATTTCATCATTACCTTTTCTTTTCCATCAACATAAAATGTAGGAAAAGGTTCTTTACCAGCATGCTTCATAGCCTAAAGATAAAAAACAGGACACTAAAGATCACATTAATTTAAAATAATACTTTACTGACAAAAACATTCACAACACTGCATCTACTGATTGGGGCTACGGTTTCTCTGACTCAATCCTACCTCATTAAATCGGTTACATGATGTCCAATTAATAGTATGGCTCATTGCACATTCCAAGTGAAAAATCTTAGCTGGTGGATCCCAAGAACTTCTTTTAAACTCCAGATTTCCAGGACATTTCTTGTTATGCTGCTGCACTTCTGAAAATAATTCTTCAAATGCTTTATCACAACACAAAAATAATTTCATTTCTTTTAAGTAATCAGTATTGCCTGATTCGCTTTCGGAATTCTCAGAAATATCATCATGTAATATATTGTTAGAAAAATCTTTTTTATAAGTATCAAATAATATCAATTCTTCAAATGAATCATCAAAGTCTATATATTTTTCAATGAAGGAGTCAACAGCTGCCGATAGAGCATCAGAAATAGTACAAAACGGACCCAAATATGTCCTCACCTTTTCCAATTTTCTCTCCAGGATAACATTACTTTGAGCATCTCTAAAGTAGTTTTTGAGAGTCTGGCGACTCCGATGATGATTGCTGTCTTCAGTCCTTAAGCAGTAAGTCCCATCATTCAAATGACGTCTTTTTCTCTGGAGATGGTAAGAAATATCTTCAACGGCAGAATCCTAACAGCAAAATTAGGTTTATTTCACCATTTTTTAGCAGCACAACAAATATATAAATATAGCTATATTTTTCAAAATACAATAAATTTTGTTTGTTTGTAAACAACCACATGCATTTTTTTATAAATTTGTAACAGAATATAACTATGAAAAAATACAATATGCCAAAAACAACTTAAACAGGAAAACAACAAACAATTAAAAATTCAATGGATAGACTATACAAAATAAAATAAAATTTGTAATTTAAATTATTTATTAGAAGCCATATCAATAAACAATCTCAACTGAAAAATAAGTGAACCCCCACTATTGGCCAACAGAAATCAACAAAAGCTAAAGTACTTTTACAGCAAATGGCCACTTGATCTATTTTTTTAAACTAGAATGTTTCGATCTAATTACTGATCAGTTATATCTATCTTTCCATTAATCACAGTCCTGAAGCATATAACATCTCAAAAACTACAGTCTGCGTTACCTATTTGAATGTCTACCATTCAAAAAGATAACACTGCTTGTACTTTCTTCATGAAACTGCAAAAAAACTCTTCATACAAGCAATTTACACAGCAAATACTTGCACCTTTAACCCATCTATTTCTAACATATAAAATTGACTGTTCTAATATCTAAAGACGTATTGATAACATTGTCAATAGCCTCAATAAAAACATCTGATTTCCAATTAATGTTGAGTACACTCCTCAACTGTACATTGAAACATATAGATGACATTAAAAAAAAATCTTTGGCTTACAGATAACTCATGAATATATTGCATATCATCCCAAACTTCTGGATAAGCATCTAATTAATAAGCCTCGCTCTTCCAGTTTGTAATTAGTCTCTCCAGACTACCTCTTATTTTTGAAATGACCTACTGTCTACCCCTGACTATTGATCTGCTCAAGCCCTTTACTATATACAACCTGTTTTCCACAATTTTTAGTTAAATTTTCAGATCAGTATTAGATTAATAATCACTTCCTTCTTCATGTATAAGCTTTTTTGATAACTGCTTGATGTATAAGCTTTTTTGACAACTGCTTGCTTCTAATTCTTTGGGCTTCTATCCCTCCCCTCAATATTCTAATCTTAATATCTGCCCTTTTCCTGCTAATGCTATTAGTATTAAAAAAGATCTCTTAACTACTAATTTATGAATTGTAGGCTCCAATTCCAACTTGAATTCAGACATTCTAGTTTAATTCTAATTCTTATGCAAAGCTTGTTTTTTTACAAGACCTTTCGGTATTAAATATGCAGTTCTCATTAGTTTTTGAATCGCAATCTACCTTTTTTGTTTGTCGCAGTCACAGACAAAATTAAAATAATTGTACTCACATAGATAATATCTACCAAAACAGCTCATTACAAGACATAGGTATCTTCAGCAATTTTTCATTAAAGGAGCCATTTTTCACCAAAGTGGTCAATTGCAGTTGATTAAAATTTTTAAGTTTTTCTTTCCTCTAGTTAAAAATTGATAAATACCTGTCAAATTATTCATAATTAGTAAAATGGATAGATATCCTGTTGCTTCAGTTCCTCTAGATTGAAGACCATATCACAGATGTGGTAGGTAAACACTAATCACTTCAAGGTTTTTTGTTTTCCAATAAATGTATAAATATTTTCCAACTAACCCATTTTTTTTTCTCTCTCAAATTAAAAAATACTAAAACTGAAAAGATTCTAACATTTCTTAATCATGAATGGTTTTAAAAACTTCTATTACGATTCTTTCATCAGATTACAAAAATACCTGAATTCAAATTCAATCATCAATGACCACCAAAGTAGATATTTCCCAATTCTTAATCATTGTGATCCTGAAAATAAAGATTCTTTAGCTTCATTTCTCTTCATCTATTACTTCCATTTATCTCAATTTCTCTCTTGCAATCCCTTCCCATTCTACTAATCACTTCTTTCGAATTCTTCAAGACAGTGTCACCTACCTTTTTCTTGGATGACTTCTTGGTTTTGCCCCTAACAATAATATAAAAAAAATCTTTGTTTTTACTTATTTCTTTAAATGCATCTAAAAGTGGATCCCCTTCTCGTCTAACATTTTCTAAAACATTAACAACCAAATATCAAAAAATGTAATTTTTAAGAATAAACTTATGAAATAATTCTATATTTATCACATTCATACTACATTTGCTACATTTTAACATAATTCAGAAATCTAAGATATATTATTTCACATATAAAATTTACAATAAAACACTTAAGAAAGGAAAAAAATCATAAGTACAGAGTAATTGATACTTACGGCTAAAATAGATTTAAATGGTTTACTCTCAGATCCGTCACCCGTTTCGTCATTACCTCCTTTATCCGAGACATATAATTCCCCTAATTAAAATAAATTAAATAAATTGTTTAATTTCAGCTGAATATTAAAAAATACTATAAAGGACAAGATAAATTACAGTTAATACATAGTGCAAGTAATGCTACAAAGAGAAAATTGGTTCCTATAAACCAGGCAAGTTATTTTAAAAAATAAAGTCAAAATATAAAATAGAAGTTCAATAAGTATCATGTTTTTTTCTTAGAATCATTTTCAAAAAATTTATTATTCAAATAGTTTTCATTAAAGCTCAAGTTTCTAAAAAAAATATTTAAAACTTCTATTTCCCTGCCCACACTTCAAATACATAAATAAGGACAAGTGGCAGAGATAAATGATTCTCAAGATTAATTCTCACTGAACCAGCATTCTTCAGCTAGCCCAGGTCACAGCTTCTCACAACTTCATCATAAGGCAAAAGCAATTTCCCACTCTAGTGACATCTAGTGTAAACTTGAATAATCAACAAATTTATCCTCACTATTTAAATATCCAAACTCAGACTCTAATTGGCAACTCAAGTTTAGAAAAGTTGCAATTATACATCCAGCGACCACTTTTCAAAATCCTCATTCTCAGACCGGATTTGACACTCAAGGTTAGAAGGAATGCAGTTATGCATCCATTGACTATTTTAACTCCATTTTATCTGGCAAGCTAAAAACTTTAAATTCAAATCAGCCTAAGGTTTTAAATTCAAGTCAATATGCTTCAACTGTTATACAGATCGGACTCCAGGTCATTATCTATACATTTCATTACCTTCAATTCTTCATTAACAGTAGGCATCTTACTATCCTAGTTAAGAATGTAAATAATAAGAATAAATTATTAAAATCCAGTTTAAACACTAAGTTAAAATGGAGTTAAAAGTGAATATTGAATGAATATCAGTATTCCTTCCAACTTTGAACCTTACGTCTTATTAATTAAGCAAAAACCAGAAATCAGTTATAGGATGGGAATTTAAATATTAATAGGATTTTATATCTAACAATCACCAATTCCTCAAGCTTATGCCAGATGGCAGTAAAGTAGAGAGAAACTAATGTTTAAGTTTGTTTTTTGTTATCATCTTTGTTTAGTAGTTATCAGTATCAAATAACTATAATTTAAATCTACTAATGTCAAATTTCTTATAATCATCCCTTTGTCAATATCCTCTTTTAGATAAATATATCAATAATCATTATAAATCATTCTAGATATTTTATCATTTTTAGCTCAGATAAAATTAATATATATAGGAGTATATATTTGAGACAATTTCTATTAATCTTGGAAAATTTATTTAATTTCACAGCGCATGAAATAAAGACAAGAGCAAATTTCCAATCTACTGGCATCTAATATAAGCTCTGCTTATCAGATACATATAAAATCATAATCTTTAGTATTTAAATCTTATAAAGACCAAGTTTTGGCTTTTATTTTATTGACAGAGAACAGGCATTAAAATTTTGAAATTCAAAAACCCATTGATAAAGATAAAAACTAGAAACTATCCTGAGGATAAAAATTTAAATACTAAAGATGGGGGATTTTATGTGCTTATGGTAATCAATGACTAATCATTTTTATATTAGATGGCAATAAAATGAAGAAATGCATATCTTATTGTATAAGCTGGATGTTTAGTGGTTTCTTATTATGTACCTAAAATATATAAGCACAGATAATAAAGACAAATTAACAGACAACAAAGTTACCACCCCATTCCTTACAGATTGAATAAAATAAAAATTATTTTTTTTAAATTGAGCTGCTTCTCTGTGATAAAAATACTTAGTATCCAGTATGTTAACAAATTATTTGTATGCTGAAAGCATGACCATAAAGCTCAAATATACATTCAACAATAAGGCACAGAAAAAAAGGTTGTACTGTGAATAAAATCTGATTGTTTACATTCTCAATTTAATCATAGACAAAACATAAGAATAAAACTGGACAAACAGTTATAAAAACATTTGAATCATCAGCCATTCTCTGAAACAGTGCTACTTCCATGTTCATTTCATACTCAGTATACAAGATGAATAGATAAAATGTCCATATACAATCTTTGCAGTTTTTCATTTTTTTTTTTTTGCAAATATAAAACTAATGCATTTCATTATAACCAGATTAAACTGCAAAATCTAGACTAATATGCTGATTCCATAAGAACAATGTAAATGGCTACACCCACTTTCCTAAAAACATTCAACTCAACATGGTCATTTACTATTCCGTTAGGAATTTGCTAGTCATATCAATTATCGGACTGCAGAAAGGGGTTTGCTATTAATTGAAAGGAGATCCTTTGATTCCTCTTGGGAGGCCTTAAAGAAACCGAACAGGGCAAATTCCTAATGTCTTACTCAATACATTCTTGTCGTTGCAGCTGTTATTACTATGTGATTACTCATATAGTATACGAACATGGATGGGCTGCTCACCAACATATATTAGTCAGCGTGGTGAATTTATTGGCTTTTTATCTCTGAATTTAAGATCAAGAAACACCATGGCCTTTCTTCTCAGTTGCCTGATAAGGCTGAATGAATGTTTGAATAAATAATAAATATTTTTCCAATAGATATATACAATTATGACACACAAAAAATAAATCATGGCCCTTATTCCCAGTAGGCTAAAAAGTCAACCAAGACAGCGGTTGGTGACCAAAGGCAGAGAGTGCTAAGAAACCCGATTGCGGACAGAGGCTACCATTTGATAATGACTTTTTGTTTAGGTACTTACAACTGCAGATCACTTTCAAGTGAAGGAAGATTGCAAGAAATTAGAAGAACTGTTTTATATTAAATGGGACATTATTGGACTTTGTGAAGTTAGAAGAAAAGGTGAAGAGACAATTGATTTAAAAAGTGGACATGTATTATAAAGACACAAATATTGGAAATACACAAGTGTAGTAGGATTCATTATAAATAAAGTGGGAGAACAACATTGTGGAGATTGATGGTGTACCAGACAGAATGGCAAGATTAATTATACAACTTAATAGCAAATACCAAATAGATTATTAGGTTTATGCCCCAACAAGTTCTCATAGTGATGAAGTAGTAGATTTTTATATGGATGTACAAAAGACTATTGATCAGAGTAAATAATATTTTAAAATTGTTATGCGAGACTTTAATGCTAAAACTGATAAACAAATGAAAGATGAAAGTGCTGTAGGTAATTTTGGTTATGGTAATAGAAATGAGAGAGGACATAGCCTTGTGGAGTTTGCAGAAAAAGATAAAACTTTATATTATGGATTCTTTTTTTGAGTAAAATGTTAAAAGGAAATGGATATGGAAGCATCCAAATGAAGGTACAGCAGAATTGGATTATATTTTGACTAACAGAAAATACATATTTCAAGACTATAATGTTCTTAATAAATTTAACACAGGAAGTGATCATCAATTAGTAAGATGTAAGATACGTTAGTAAAACAGGCAAATCTCACCATACGTATTGCCATTCATGGATGCCAGAAGGCTTGTGCATAAAATCCCCATCTAGTGCCTACTCATCCAATATCCCCAGACTAGTTTCTAGCTTGTGGCCTTCGTCAGTGAGGAGCCTTAGATTGGATAGCACTGCACCTACATCTTAGGATCTAATGCAACCCCTCCAGCAGTTTCGCTCTACTTAACTACAAAACTATGAGTCTTAAATTGAAATGGTGATCATGTGCTGTTTATTGGCTTAAAATCAATTCTGCCTTATAGGATATTGGTGACTATGGTTATTAAAGAACGAAAGATACCAAAATGTATAAGTACTGAACTGAGTTCAGACCCATACAACATATAAGCTAATGAGTTTGGGTTGAGAATAAGATGCTTTCAATTTAAGACTCATAGTTTTATAGATAAGTAGAGATAAAAGGTGGCTGCTGGAGGGTTGCATTGAATCCTAAGATCTAGGTCCAGTGCTCTCAGATCCAAGGCTCCTCACTGAGGAAGGCCACAAGCCAGAAAGTAGTCTGGGGATATTGGATGAGTAGGCACTAGATGGGGATTTTATGCACAAGCCTTCTGACATCCACCGATTACTCTACCTTGCAGTGAGTGGCAATACATATGGTGAGTTTTGCCTGTTTTAATAACAGTTATAAGCAAGCCTAAGAAATGGTGATCATGTGATATATAAGATACGTACATGTTAATGCAAAACTAGAGACAAAAATTATTAAGAAAAACAATTACAACAGTTGATATTTCTAATCTTCAGAAACATTCTAATGAATTTAAATTAAAATTTGCAAATCGGTTTCAAGTATTAGTAGATTTTGAACATGACTCAGATTTGAATGAAATTAATATGAAAATAATTGATGCATTTTTAAAAACTGCAACAAAGATAGCTAATAGAAAAAGCAGCAATTGACCAATAAAATTTCTACTGAGACTAGAGAAATTATGAAGAAAAGAAGGAATATTAAGATATACAAAAATGATGCATTAAAAAGAACAGAATATCTCAAATTTTGTAAAATGGTACAGAAAAGAGTTGAAAATGATATAAGAAAGTACAACTGTGAACCAGCAAGGAAAGCTGTAGAAGAGAATAAAAGTCTCAAGAGTGTAAAACAACATTTTGGTATTGTAGGAAATTTATATCTGCAATAAGAAAAAAAGATGGAATTATTACTAAAAAGAGAGATGACATAATAAAATACGTAGAAGACTTTTATCAAGAATTATATAGTAATAAAGAACAAGTACCTCCTAAATCTATTACATCTTCCGAATTGTCCAGAATTTTAAATGAAGAAGTGAGACATGCAATTAAATGTATGAAGAAAGGAAAGGCTCCAGGTTATGATGGAATTATAATTAATATATTAAAAGAAGCAGGTGAAGAAATAGAAATTTTTTTAGCAAAGTTATATACCAAAAGTCTAAATGATAAAGACGTACCAGATAATTGAAAGAATGCAGTATTAATATTAATATTTAAAAAAGGTGATAATGAAGATATTAGACCTATCAGCCTTTTATCAGTTTTATATAAAATTTTTACCAAGATAATTACATCTTGTCTACAGAGAACATTGGATTTCCACCAACCAAGACAAGCTGGATTTAAAAGTGGTTTTAGTACAGTGGATCACATCCAGGTATTGAGAGAAGTTATAGAAAGGGCAAATGAATATGAGTTGCCCTTATGCTTTGGATTTGTAGATTATGAAAAGGCATTTGATTCTATAAACATTTCTTCAGTAATTAAAGCATTGGATCATCAAGGTATAGATCCAGGATATGGTTATATTTTAAAGAATATTTATAAAAATGCAACAGCAACAATTAGATTACATAATGATTTTAGGAAAGTCAACATTGAGAAGGGTGTAAGACGGTGACTCTATATCTCCAAAACTTTTTACAGCAGTGCTGCAAGAAGTATTTTGTGGATTAAAATGGGAAGCTAAAGGAGTGAAAGTAAATGAAGATTATTTAAGTCATTTAGATTTTGCAGATAATGTAGTTGTTGTTGCAAATAATGCTTTAGAACTGCAGAAAATGTTGCAGGAGTCATCAGATGAAAATAGGAATAAAGATAAATGTTAAAAAGACTACAGTAATGTTTAATGGATTTTCTCAAAATATGAAAATAAATATCGATTATGATGAATTAGAAAAAGTTAACAGTTAAAAATACCTCAGTCAGATTATTAATACAGATGGAAACATAATGAATGAAATTAATCATAGAATTAAACTTGGTTGGAGTCCTTTTGGTAGAAATAACTTAATACTAAAAGGAAATTTGCCTATGTGTTTGAAAAGGAAGGTTTTTAATAAATGTGTTTACCAGTTCTTACTTATGGATCTGAGAAGAGCAATACAGAGACTTCAAATCATTCAAAGAAATACGAGATATGCATACTGGGAGTAACAAGAAGAGATCGAAAATGTAATATATGGATAAGAGAACAAACACTGTTACTGATCTCAGTGAAAAAATTAAAAGAATGAAGTGGATTTGGGCTAGACATATTGCTAGAAGAGATGATAATAGATGGACAATTGAAATCTTAAACAGGATTCCAAGAGATTGTAAAAGACCCAGAAAGAGACCACATGTCAGATGGATGGATGAAATAAGAAAGTGTGCAGGGGTTATGTGGAGAAGAGAAGCTAAAGATAAGACAAGATGGATTGACCTTGGAAACACCTTCATCCTACAGTGGATTGATAATTGTTGATGATGATCAATTATCCAACAATCATTAAGTGACACCCCGAATTTCTTCAATCTTACATGAAAGCAACTAATCATATTTGCAATTTTTTTTTTGATGTGCAGCTCTATTTTGAATGATTTACAGAATATTCTAAATTGCATATGATATGGTATGATAGTGGGTATACTCTATCAAAAACTCTCAAGACTTAATAATATAAAGTGATTTCTGTCAACCTACAAGCTGTCGACTAACTATAATTTCAATCATTCTTTCTGGTATAGTGTTCAAGTATTTAATTTTGATCTGTGATGCTTTTTCTGTATATTTCTGTTATCTATATGTGATCCTTTGTTAGTTGGGTTACAATCTGCCCATTTTTCAGCAAACCCATTCATCATTGATATTTCCTTCTAATTTCAAAAAACCCCTGAAATTCCTCATGCTTTTTTTTTCCAAAAAATTTCTCTTTTAATGACTGTTTGTCTTTTTTAATAATTATGGCTTCTTTTCTTCGCAATTATTAATGTCCTTTCTCATCTGATTCACATACAATTACATCTAAAAACCTTAAAAGCAATTAATATATTCTCTAGATTACATCTAGAAAATTGTTTTCTTTAGCTTTAATAGAAGTTTATATCTGAGTAATTCAAGATCAATTCTCCACTCTGATTGTTTTATTTTAGAAAATAGAGATCTTTCACTGCTGAGTGTTCTACAGGTAATCAATCAATTTCTCTATACTCTATTGGGCAATATCCATGGATATAATATAATGTTCTTTGGTTGCTTAAACATTTATTGCCAATAAAAAAATTATTAAATTGACAAAAACTTATTAAGATATTCTCGTATTTCATTTCTGCTTCTCTTTTCTTTCCATCTCCAATATTCCTATGCCAATTGTTAATTTTGTCTGAAAGTTTTATCAAATTCTATTTGCTCCTGATTATAAACTTCTCAATTTCTTCATTATTTGCTGGAGTTTCTGACAAATAGCTTTAAATTATGAAAATGAATTGATATCACATGATTATATCCTGATAGTCCTTGCATAGTTCCTAACAATGAAAGCCATACCACTTCTTGTTATTCTTGACTTGTATAACATAAAGAATATTTTTCTGAGCCAAAATTTTCCTGTCTAACCTGCTTTATTAACACTCAAGTTGTCAATGTGTGGATCATCCAATTTCATTTCTTCTAAATCAAGCTTTCCTTATTTCATAATCTGCACATTCTAGATTTCAAAGGTTATGTTTACATTCCAATTTTTCTTTCCCAAATAATGATAATTAGACAGTCAAATACTTTTACCTGCATTCTATAACTAGAAATAAGAAAAATATCATTAATTCTCCCTTGATAACATTATGGATCTTTTACAACCTAAAGGACTCACTTCTTTTCCTTACTACATATGATTTTCAATATAACACACAGAAGAAATACACAAGTGCGTTTTTCTACATAATTTAAAGTGATGTTTATTAACAAATTATTTTATTTTCTCTAATCTTACACCATCTTTTATATAAGTTTTAGTAATCAAAGATTAGTTTCTAGCTTGTGGCTTTCATCAATGGGCTTTTTTGGATTTTTTGAACAGTGGACTTAAACCTTTTGGATCTAATGCACTTTTCCTCTAGCAGCAGTCATTTTATTTTTTGTTATACTATCAAGCTATTAGTCTAAATTAAACCTTTTTTTTTTAATTTTTCAATTCAAGCCTATTTGTTTGCATAGTTATATAGATCTGAAACCAGTTCAGTTTCTGTATATTATAGTAACTTAACTTTTTTATAACTTTCGTTATCTTAATTCTTTGCCCAGAATTGATACAAACCCAATATGTCATATGACTACAAAATGGCAAAAGAGTAGAGAGAATAAAAATTTTGATAATGTACATCAATATGTACAAACTAAGGTCATGTGATGTTTTGTCGGTAAAGTGATGTCATGCTTAGTTATTGATAAGGCTATGATTAATAAATTTCTTATATTACTGCTACCAATACAGATATTTGAAGTGAAATATTAAGAAAAAAAAAAAAAGATCAAAATAGAAAAAAAAACTATTTTTATGAAGAATGTTAGAGCAAAAAAATAAAATTATATAGTTTCAATGTAGAAAACAGATGAAAAATGATTATATATGGTTATAGCATTTCATTTGCTAAATTACACTCACTAGCTATGACCCATGAGAAATAATACTAATGTAGGGGAGGGGACTATTTGCGAACAGGTAATGAACACAAATATCCTGGTTCATTTAAAATAATTGATTGGGATATATAACTATGTTAAAAGTAATCTATATGCACATATGGTCTTCCAATATGTCACAAAACAAAATTTTGAAACCATAATAGTGAGTAAAAACATTCAATATTAATGAACGTATAATCAATGATCAGGGCCACATATGAGCCAATTGAATCAATTGCATCCAATCAGGCCCCATTCTTAAAGGGACCCACACCTGTCAAGTTTATGCAATTAAATATTGTAAAAAATATTATATTAACTCATTATTTCAAAAATTACAATAACTGGAAACAACTATACATATTCAAATACTTTTTTTAACATTGATTGTTAATGCAATATTTTGCACAGGTTTCTATTAAGAGTTATCAATATTATAGCACAGAATTAACGAATTGTAGTGCTGTTTCCGCCAACTCTCATGCTGCACATAGTATGCATGTAGCAAGTTGTCTTATGCACAATTGCAAAAAATAAAGATATATAATAGGGTATCTTTAAAAAAAATTCTTAGACAAATAAATTATCATTTATTTCACTAAATTATGAATTTAATTATTTGTCTATATGAATTATTTCTACAGCAAAATTTTAATATAGTGTAACTATTTTATATTTGCAACTTCGTGAGCAATTCAATAAACTTATCTATACTGTACTTATTATTATTACATAAAAATAATAAAAAAATCTCAATTGTTCAATTAGCGCCTTTAAAACCTAAAAATATAAACTCTTTAAGCTGCTAATTTATATTATTCGCAGCAAGTTTTCAATACTTTTTAATTAAGAGAAAATTATGAAAATATTTTTGATTATTTTAATGCAAATTTAATACCAATATATATTTATTCTACCTTTGCAAAGAAATCTTTACATTCTCCAATCATTTTTTTCATAGGATGTCCAATTTAAAATGAGAGAAGTTGACAGAAAATATAAAAGTGATAGTACCAAAAGAAAATTAAGTGAATAACAAAAATTGCAGATGAAACGCAAAAAGATGCTTTGCACAAATTTTTAAAAGTTCACAATGTGAAAATATTTATATAAATGAAAATGTCTCCAGAAGACTTCAGGCTATTAAGATGGATGTAGATAATAATCCTGAAGAAACATATTTATAAGAACAATGTCATGAAAAGAATTCAGTGGTGCACAAGAATAATGAACTACTAAATATAACAGATGATCCTGCTACTTGGCCAAAGAGAAGCAAATAATAAAGGACCACCAAAATTCCTGTGGATAAATTTCCCCATCAAAATAATGTAACTCATTTTTCAAAAGTTTATCTTAAAAGAAAACTTCCAAATGGTAAAATCATATATCATCCCTGGAAAATACATTCTGATAAAAAATAAAATATTTTGATTGTCATCTTTTCTGTAATAATAAGACGATTGTCTTGTCCACATTAGATTTAATAATTGGACCCATACCAGACTAGCAGAACATGAAAAATGAATATCATTTCAATGTAATGTTAAATGCTTCAAAAGAACATTTCATCTGCTGAAAGTATAGATAAGATACAACAGGGATTACCAAATCAATAAAAACAAGAGATTAAGTCACATTTTTTAAAAGATTGCTAGCAATACAATTTCTAATTAATGTAAATGGCATTTTGAATACCTGTTAAAAATATAGGTGATTTGTATAATGGAAACTTTCTAGAAATTATTGAACTGCTTAGGAAATTTGATCCAAAAATTCATGACCATCTTCAATGAATTGTTCAGTAAACAGGATCAAGAATGTTATCTAATCATTCAAAATGAATTAGTGAATTTAATGGAAAGTAAAATCCAAAACCAGATTATAAATCTAATAAAATCCAGGAAAGTATTTTGCTGTAATTCTTGACTATACTTCAGATTCAGATATCAGTTCCCAAGCACAAATGTCTCTTATACACAGACATATCTCTGGCGATATAGACAGTACATTTTTCAATCATTGGTATTTATGAACAGTTTATTAAATTTATAAATGTAGAAAGGAATTCTGGAAAAAAATTATATGCTGGGCTGGAGTGAGAAATTAATTTTCTAGGATTAAATACTAATAATATCAGGAGCAAGAGTATGATAATAATTCAAATATGAACGAGAAAATTCAGGAGTACAGCGTAGACTCTTAATGAAAAATTCAAGAACATTTTTTTATACCCTGTACTTATAAATATGATCTTGTTTTGTCAGATACAGTTAAAACTTGCCCTGATGTGTTAACTTTTTTTGAAATACTTCAAACCTTTGTTTTATTATCATACATCTACTAAGAGATATTACAATTCTCCATAAACATATTCCAGATCATATTATGAAGACACTGCAATACAATGTGAGCATATCACACTTAGATATCAAATAGGTCAAGTCTACAATGCTTTTCTTGAAATATCAGAAACATCATCCAGTTAAAAATAATACAGAATCACTTACACACTCATTAAAAGATTACAAATTTATAGTATCTCTCATTTTTTGGTATGGTAAATTTTGTTAGCAAGGAACTTCAAAGTGATACCATGGATATCTCTGTAGCACTTTATTTGAAAACCTATTATGTTAATTGACCAAATAATCAAGAAAGTATTCATTGCCAAAAACACTTGTAGAAGATTCGGAGATAATTCCAAAAATTTCAAAATAAAAGATTGAGAAATATATATATTATGAAGTCACCGATGAACCAATTATTAATCCAGAATAACTGTTCAAAGTAAATTCTTTTAATGTAGTTCTAAAACAATCATTACAAACTAAACTTGAACAATTATATGGATTTGGATTTTGGGGAAAATTTCAAAAAATGAAAGATGTACTAAAAAAGCATATGGAACAATTAAAAATTGCTCTGATGAATAATAAAACTCTACAAGACTCATCCACTAATTTTGTAAAGATATGGATTTGACAGCAATATGATGAAACAGAAAGCCTTCTAAAATGTTTCAATCTGTAGCAGAAAGTGTAAAGCTATAGCTTTTCCTAACTTTTCCATTGCTCTTCAAATATATTTAAACACACCAATATCACACATAGGCAAACCTCTCCATATGGTAGTGCCACTCAGTGCAAGCCAGAGTAATCAATGGATGCAGGAAGGTTTGTGCATAAAATCCTCATCTAGTGCCTACTCATCCAATATCCCCAGACTACTTTCTAGCTTTTGGCTTTCATCAGTGAGGAGCTTGGATCTGAGAACACTGCACCTAGATATTAGATCTAAGGTTCCTCACTGATGAAAGCCAAAAGCTAGAAACTAGTCTGCAGATATAGGATAAGTAGGGACTAGATAGGGATTTTATGCATAAACCTTCCTGTATCCATTGACTACTCTGGCTTGCACTGAGTGGTGCTATTGTATGGAGAGTTTTGCATCTTAAAGATTCCTGACTCCATATAAGGAAAAGTCACAATGAACATGCCTGTGTGTAAGCAGTTTGTGTATGCATAAAGAATGGTGCTTATATGATATTTAGTGGTGTCATACCAGTATCTTATGAAAGGATATTTTTTTAAGTTAAATTACATAAGATCAAATTGATGATCCTATTCAGTTCTCCGAGCAAAAACATAGAAAATGTTTTAAACGTTGTTTTATATTGCTTCGATATAGATGTATATTTTGTTTAAATTATATTATTCAATTTCTAATTTTTTAAAATTAAAAATGCGATTTATAAAAGTCATATTTTGATGGGCACCGCACTAACTGAAGCCGGTCTTGTCAATAATACGGACATTTAAGGAAAGCAAGATGAAAAATGTATACTAGACGTGACAAATCAATAATATACATTAGCTTTAACAACCTATAAAATAATACTATTTTTTAATGTAAACATTTAAATAAATTAAAAATGGAATCCATGTACACAGTAATATATCAGGAAATTCAACTTTGGAAAATTAGCATAGCATGGTCTACGAATAAATATTTTTTTCTTCATCATTTATAATTTTCGACATATACATCCTAACAACGACTAATCTATGAATCGTGAGAAAAAAAAACATAATTAAAAAGCAGTTAGAAAAAAATATATCATTACATTCAATGAAGCTACAGTTTCTTTAATGCATTGTTTAAAATTTAAATAGGCAAGCCTAAATAAAAAGTAGTTCCAAATTTTCAGGTTGAGCAAAAAGAAAAAAAAATTAAGTCATCTTAAAGGGAATCCATATATATAAACTTCATCCTACGTTTTAGCGTACTTTTTGCATCAATCGAAGAATAATTACCCATCTGCCAACATTGGTTTACTCGATAGGCCGGCATTGACAACGTAGCCTAATTAGCAAAGATTTGCATAGACAAAGAAATTAACTCACCTATAGACATTTTTCCCGTATCTGATATAAGATCTGACATGTTCGACAAAAATAAACTTTACTAAGTGAGAAATTAAATAATTACTTTCCTATAAATAATTTTTAAAATATACTGAATGATGAAATAGTGCAGCAAATTACGTAAAACGCATGTGTAATCAACATTTTAGTTCTCGCGTTAACTGAAATAGGTCACATTTTGATGATGTCATCACAAGTTTTTGGTAAATATAAAAAATTATGAGAATTTCTTTAAACATGCTGCATATTGTATTTAAGATCAGGTATAGCTATTCTCTTTCTTTTGATGGTGATTATACATTTATTTATATAATTCAGAAAAAATGTGATTTTTGTCAGATCATTTTTCGTATCTTTCAAATAATAAAACTGAAAAATGTTTGCAAGATGTTTTAATTCATTATTATTCAAGAAACAAGCCTCCTATGCAATTTTAACTCAACTTCAACTAGTGATTACATATGCTTGATATCTGTCCTATGATAATTAGCTACTTATGATTGTTGATTGGGATGTTTTTGTTGTGTAAATGTTGTCTATTAATATTTACGTCTATATTAATTATTTCCATGTGTGTTTATTAATAATCTTTAGATGGGATATGTTGGACTACTTCCATCATCTACGAGAGAATGTTGAATGTATAGAAAATTTCAAACTTTCCAAATACAAACAACTTGTGTGTGTGTTATTATTAACAAATTAATAATTATCACGTGAACACCATTTCTTATGCTTGCATATAACTGTTATTAAAACAGGCAAAACTCTCTATATGTATTGCCACTGACGAAGGCCACAAGCCAGAAACTAGTCTGCAGATATTGGATGAGTAGGCACTAGATGGGGATTTTATGCACAAGCCTTTTGGCATCCATTGATTGCTTTGACTTGCACTGAGTGGCAATATGTATAGAGAGTTTTGCCTGTTTTGCTAACAAGTTTGTATTTGGAAAGTTTAAATAAAGTTTAAAATTTTCTATACATTCAACTGATGGTGGAAATAGTCCATCATATCATTCTAATAATATACCATCATCACAAATTTTCAGATAAATATTAATAATCTTTTACTGATGTTTGTAATAGAGTTAGGAATAATCTGTAATTTAATAAATGATTAGTGATAATCATTAATATATTTATCTAAAATAGGTTGTGTCTAAATTGTGAGTGGAGTAAAGTTGATACTTATAAATCAAAATATATTTATACACATGCATTTAAGTATTGCTAGTACAATAATTATACATAAACAAAATTAATATCATACAATGTATTTGAACACGCTTTTCTGAATATCTCTATCCTTGGACTGGTTTCTATCTTTGGCTGTCATCAGTGAGGCACTAGGACAATCAGTTCTTAGATTTAAAAATACCAGGGAAAGCCTCGGCATTTATCTAATAGTTACCTATTAAATAGGAAATCTGAAATTTTCAAACATCCATATGTCTTCAAATCCAGCTATCTAACTTAAATCACCATAGGAGACCGAACTAAGTTCAGCTATACCATATATTAGTAGTTTTCGCAATATAAAATCACCAAAACCTCAAGAGCAAAACAATAATTGCAAGGAAATCAAGTTATATATCACATGACTTAATTTAATAAACTTACACTACAAATATTAAATTAAGTCATGTGATATATGACTTGATTTCCTTGGAATTATTGTTTTGCTCTTGAGGCTTTGTTGGTTTTATATTGCTAAAGCCATTAATATATGATGTATCTGAACTTAATTGAATCCTATATGGCTATTTAAGTTAGATAGCTGGATTTGAAGACTTATGGATGTCTGAAATTTTCAGATTTTCTAGATAAGTTCTGGGGCTTGACCTGGTATTTTTAAATCTAATACCTAATCCCAGTGTCTCACTGACGACAGCCAGAGGGGAGTGAGGATAGAGATATTCAGACAAGCTTGTTAAGAGATATTAACATGCTCATTATATAACATTTGTAGTACAAGTTTATTAAATTAAGTCACATGATATTTGGCTTGATTTCCTTGCAATTATTGTTTTGCTCTTGAGGCTTTAGCGATTTTATATAGCTAAAGCTATTAATATATGGTGTATCTGAACTTAGTTCAATCCCAATACTTGAATGTCTTAGTGCCTTACTCACGGCAGCCAGAGCTAGAAATCAGTGTGAGGATAGGGATATTGAGAAAAGCTTGTTAAGAGCTACTAGCATGCTCATTATATAACATCTGTAGTACAAGATTAAATTAAGTCACATGATTCTTGCAATTATTGTTTTGCTCTTCAGGCTTTGGCAATTTTATATTGCTAAAGCTATTAATATATTTTATATCTTAACTTAGTTCAATTCCATATGGCTATTTAAGTTAGATAGCTGGATTTGAAGGCATATGGATATTTGAAAATTTCAGATTTTCTACTTAATAGGTAACTATTAGATAAATGCTGGGGCTTGATCTGGTATTTTTAAATCTAATCCCTGAATGTCGTAGCACCTCACTAGCAATAGTCAGAACTAGAAACCAGTCTGAGGATAGGGATATCAGAAAAGCTTGTTAAGAGCTATTAGCATGCTCATATAACATTTGAAGTACAAGCTTATTAAATTAAGTCATGTGATATATGACTTGATTTTCTTGCAATTATTGTTTTGCTCTTGAGGCTTTGGCAATTTTACATTGTTAAAGTTATTAATATGTGGTGTATCTGAAATTATTAGTTCAGTTCCTGTATGACTATTTAAGTTAGATAACTGGATTTGAAGACATGGATGTCTGAAAACTTAAGGTTTTTTTCTTAATAGGTAACTATTAGATAAATGCTGGGGCTTGACCTGGGATTTTTAAATCTAATACCTGAATGTCCTACCGCCTCTCTGACGACAGCCAGAGCTAGAAACCGGTCTGAGGATAGGAATATTCAGAAAAGCTTGTTAAGAGCTATTAGCATGCTCGTTATATAACATTTGTAATACAAGTTTATTAAATTAAGTCACATGATATATGACTTGATTTCCTTGCAAAAAAACGAAATTTATAAATAAAAATGTTTTGTTTACATAGTACACATTCTCCACCAGCGTATCAACAGATCTGTAATAGTTGGAAGCATGGATGATAGAACAAATAATGCAGTTTACAACAAAAAGCTTACAAAATCTAGAACACATACCATGCACATACAAAAAAATGGCGATGCTATATCAAGAGAATATGATGAAATTCCAATTTTTCCATTTATCTTTCAAATATTTATTGTAGGCTTTTGAAAATATCAGGCCTATAGTATTTACTACTTTTGTATAATGTTAAACCAGCATGGGTACATATTAATGTGTAACTCTATGAACTTAGTGTAATGATTAAAGTGGCCAAAACATATATTAGTCATCAATCTACTCACAGAACAAATAAGGCTGAAAATATTACTATGATAATTTCACAAGCCATATTCGTAATGAATCATTCAAATAAACTTGCAAATAATGTCCACTATCTTATATCAATGACAGTCTATTTGTCAGATAAATTGTAAGTTTATTTCAATGATTCTTTGGGAATCTGACTTAATAAAATTATCATAATAATATTTAAAAAATATTAACTTAAAAATGAAGTTAAAAAAGAGAAGTTATAAATAAATATAATAAAAAAAAATAAGCTAAACGTTTTCGAGGATCCATGTCTCATAATCATAGTTTTCTTAAAAATACATAATAAATTATATACAAAGATATATAAAATTAGCACGTGTTACGTGGACCATTTCTTCGATATATCAAAGCAAGTGTCTTTTCTATTTATAGCATTAATATTTCCATTAATATAGAATGCTTCTTTTATTTTCCTCTTATGATCATTTGATTCAGTGCATAAAATTACAGGATTGGAAGGAATAAAATTGTGTCCAGATTTCATGGAATGCTCCAAAAATACAGAAGATATATTGTTGTTCTTCTGAGCTCTCTTGTAAGTGTACATGTGTTGAGCAAGCCTAGTATTAACAGTAGCTTTAGTTTCACCATAATATACAGCAAGACATTTTTCTTAAGGACATGAAATGGAATCACATGTGGGGTGAATGAACGATCAATATGATCTTTTGAGTTGTTGATCAATCTATTAGAATTAGGAGGAGTTCTAAATCCAATTTTAAACTTATTGAATAATACTTTAGTTAATTTGTTAGATATTTTGGAAATGTAAGGAATAGTAATTCTAGGAAGTTGAACACATGGTACAACACTATTTATTTTATTATGGAATTTAGAAATATAATTTTTAATAGACCAAAGTTTAAAACCTGCTTTCATCAAATCTTTAATAAAATTATTCAGATTTTCTTTTCTGTCTGCTTCATATTTACAAAGATGCAAATTTCTAAATAAGAAAGAATTTAAACCAGCAAATTTATGTGATGCAGGTGAGTTAGATTTAGGGTGAATACAGCTTCTAATTTCAAAAGGCTAAATTACATAAGCCTGGTGAACCTTTAAGATTGATGATGGATTTTGGTGGAGTACATTATTTTGAAGCAGACAAATTTGTAAATCAATTACTTATAGAATATATTAATTTTGGCTTATATTCTATCAATTCTTCTTTCCAATTTATTTCTAAAATTAAAAACATTCAACGTATGAATACATCCACTATGGCTACTATGGATGTGAAAGAATTATATGGATCTATTAATAGAAAATTATCCATTCAAATAGTGCATGAAAAACTTTTGAGGACACATTGCCCTTCTGATAGAGTTAAATTTATTGTTGCTTTTCTTTCTTGGCTTGATTTGCACATTTTTACAATCTTTGAAAACAAGTGGTATACTATGAAAGATGGATGGCCAATGGGCTTACCTGTCAGTGGCATTTTATCTAATGTCTATTTAAATAAATTTGAGAGCTCTATAATACCGAAATATTACAATTCCACTCTTGATTTTACATATATTCGGTATGTGGATGATATATTTATTATTTCCTCTATGGATAATATTTTACATATACGAGAAGAACTTCAAAGTTTATCTAATTTATCACTTAGCATTGTATATGAAAATAACAATAAAGAAATCAAATATCTTGACCTTTCATTATCAAGAAATAATAACTGTATAGATTACAAGATGATAATTAAGCCTTTTGAAATTAGAAGCTGTATTCACCCTAAATCTAACTCACCTGCATCACATAAATTTGCTGGTTTAAATTCTTTCTTATTTAGAAATTTGCATCTTTGTAAATATGAAGCAGACAGAAAAGAAAATCTGAATAATTTTATTAAAGATTTGATGAAAGCAGGTTTTAAACTTTGGTCTATTAAAAATTATATTTCTAAATTCCATAATAAAATAAATAGTGTTGTACCATGTGTTCAACTTCCTAGAATTACTATTCCTTACATTTCCAAAATATCTAACAAATTAACTAAAGCATTATTCAATAAGTTTAAAATTGGATTTAGAACTCCTCCTAATTCTAATAGATTGATCAACAACTCAAAAGATCATATTGGTCGTTCATTCACTCCACATGTAGTTTATTCCATTTCATGTCCTCAAGAAAAATGTCTTGCTGTATATTATGGTGAAACTAAAGCTACTGTTAATACTAGGCTTGCTCAACACGTACACTTACAAGAGAGCTCAGAAGAACAACAATATATCTTCTGTATTTTTGGAGCATTCCATGAAATTTGGACACAATTTTATTCCTTCCAATCCTGTAATTTTATGCACTGAATCAAATGATCATAAGAGGAAAATAAAAGAAGCATTCTATATTAATGGAAATATTAATGCTATAAATAGAAAAGACACTTGCTTTGATATATCGAAGAAATGGTCCACGTAACACATGCTAATTTTATATATCTTTGTATATATTTTATTATGTATTTTTAAGAAAGCTATGATTATGAGGCATGGATCTTCGAAAACGTTTAGCTTATTTTTTTTTACTATATTTATTTATAACTTCTCTTTTTTAACTTCATTTTTAAGTTAATATTTTTTATTTATATTTTACGGGAAGTAATTTATTTTATTACATAATAATATTTGCAGAATTGGTTGTTACACAAATAGGTTTATACTATCAGCAGTGCATATTTGATAATTCATAATTTATTTACAGACTTGTTAAAATTATTAGAATTAATTATTAATTTCTATAAGAGCTGAATAGTAAAACTTGCTATCAAAAGCAAGGTAAAATTTAAAAGTTTAGAAATAAAACATAGTTAAAAGTAAAATTAAATTGTTTCCCATGATTTGTACCTATATTGTCTTTAGTTAATACATAACAGTTCAAAAATGTGTTATTAATTTAGTTCAATAACATATGCTATTTGCAACATCTGTAAAAATAAGATTTCATGGATAAGGAACAAATGCATAGTTATTTTAATCAAACCCTTTAAGAATAATTGTAAATGGTGTTCAAAGCCTAAATGTGTAGAATGAATGCAACATTAAATATGTTATGAGAGTTAGTATCATCTTTTCTGGCTTTATAATTTAGGTGTCTAACATGAAACCTAACGATTTAAATTATTCGAGAATCGTGATTTCAGCTCATTTTTAAAGTCCTAGCAGAAGAAAATATGTTGTATTGAGATTACCCATCTGCTGTAGTCTAAAAGTGCTATAAATTCATTCCGATATCATTTACTATGTTTATTTATTATTGGACTAGAGTGTACATGCATGATTATATGGAATTCACGTCTATCTATTATTGTAGCTACTCAATTCTAAGTATAGACCTTTGCTTGCTGTTTGGTTTGTTTTGCCTGGAAAAAGTTACAAAAAAAGTATTTGAAGGAAATTAATAAAAAACATTATGAAATCAGGATTGACGAAGTAATTTAAAATGCTAATAAATCAAAAGAGTACATCAAAAGTAATTGGTAGACTAGAACAGAGTTTCTCAAAGCTTTTGTACTAATGGAACTCCTATAGTTTGAGGCAAAGAAATTGCAGAACTCTAAATTCAGTAATAACAATAAATGAAACATATCTTCAGATTCTGGATATAATGCCAAATGAAATAATATTAAATTTCATACAGCATCTAGTTGATATTTCATATTTGTACAAATATTGTCTTTAAAATATAGTACAATGATTTTGTTGCTTATGTGCATGTGTTATATAATAATGACACATATGAAAATATTTTATGGAAACATCCATCTGTTAGTATAATCATATTGGCCTAGAATGGCATTGTATTATATGCTTTTATTTGACTTACTCTGATTTTTAGTCTATATGTCAGGATCAATTCTTGTAACTCAATTTTCAGCCTAGTTGAAACTTTGTATCCATACGCATTCCAAACTCAGTACATTTTTTTTTAGAATTCACTATTTTAGCAAAAAAATAATGAAAAATTTAGATTTTTAAATTTGATGTGATGTGATGTACTGTAGCTACTCCTTAAACGAAGTCAGGAATCTCTTAGCAATTATACCAAGAAAAACTTGTTAGCTATTTAATTTTACATTCCCCAGTCTAATTTTTCCCATATTCTGCTCCATCCCATTTCCACAACATAATCTTTGTCAACTCTATAACCTTTATATTTAAATCCCCCTTATCTTTTTCCAAACCCAGCATAAAAACCAATAATCCACTTTCTGTATAATCATTTTTTCATATTTATTCTTTCATAACTTCATTATATGTGCCCTTTCTGTTTCAAGCATTTACATTCAGTTAACAAATGCCTAATGTTTTCTATTCCTTCCTTACATAATTTACAGACTAAATCACCCATATTTTTCCATTCACATGTATATTCTCTTGGATCTTGTATTATTTATATGTATCACTGATGTTAATGCTATGTAGTTCTATTCTTTGCAATTTAAAACTGAACAATTCATTGAAAAGTAATTTCAATAATTCATACATTTATAAAACTAAAATGCATTAAAAAGTAAGAAATAAATTTTCTTCATTTCATTTTTATGGGCTTCTTAACAAGCAGAACTACAATTTAACATTTTAAAAATATTTTTCATTGTTTGCTACTATGCATATGAAAAAATATTTCTAATTTGCATATACCTATTCACAGAACATCAAACCACTAAACATTACATGATCACCATTCTTTATGCTTACACAAACTGTTTACATAGATAAACTCCATACAGTAGCGCCACTCAGTGCAAGCCAGAGTAATTATGCAAAAACTTTCCTGCATCCATTGATTATTCTGGATGCACTGAGTGGCACTACTGTAAGAAGAGTTTAGCCTCTGTATATTCACAGAACAATTAAGTCTGAAGACTGTCCGAGGGTGATAATTAAAGTGTTGTGAAACAGTGATAAAATGCATAAATGATTTAATATTATAAAATATACATTTGGCAATGCAATAAGAAAGATTAGTTATTATATAAGTCTGAAAACATTAATTTACAAGTAAGATTCTCATAGAATCAGTTGCAAGTTTATTTAATTGGTTCTTTAGGAAACTGACTTGTGAATTATTGTAATATATTTATGGGCTTATTAAGATCATTAGAATCTAATTCAATTTATATAAAGTATAACTAATAATACTTTTGAACATGAGAGCCCTCTTTTTATTTATAAAAATTTGAGGAAAATTTATTTTTTTACTGCATTTATATGAACAAAAGCATTTCTTTAAAAAAAATAATTTTTTTTTTAAAGATTAAATTGACAACAATAGAAGGATTATCATAAATTTATTTATATATAATTTATCAAATGTTTTAAGTATTGTTTTTTTAACGAAAATCAATTAATGTTATCCATTGCATTTTTATGTCTTTGTTTTACATTTATGATTCTTAATAGATTTGTTCTCAGAGAAATAATAATGAAATGTAATAGAAATGGAATTTAGATTGTTTACATCATGACACGGGATTTCAAATGTAAAGTTTCTTTCTCTGAAATTGGTCACAGAAACATTGATATATCATATAGGATTCAGTTTGAGAAACACTAATCTAAAAGACTAGAACATTCACTCAAATAAATTGAAAACTAAAAATAGGCAAAGAAGAAAAATTGGCTTAGCAGTAAAAGTGAAAGATAGTAGGATGCAAAACTCTCCATACAGTATTGCCACTCAGTGCAAGACAGAGAAATCAATGGATGCCAGAAGGCTTGTGCATAAAATCCTCATCTAGTGCCTACTGATCCAAGATTCCTAGATTAGTTTCTGGCTTGTGGCCTTCGTCAGTGAGGTCTTTAGATCTGAGAGCACTGCATATAGATCTTAGAATCTAATGCAACCCTCCAGCAGCCACCTTTTATCTCTACTTAACTACAAAACCAAGAGTCTTAAATTGAAAACAATATTTTCAATCCAAACTCATTATTGTGTTTTCAATTTAAGACTCATAGTTTTGTAGTTAAGTAAAGATAAAAGGTGGCTGCTGATGGAGAGTTGCATTAGATTCTAAGGTCTATGTGCAGTTCTCTCAGATCCAAGGCTCCTCACTGATGAAGGCCACAAGCCAGAAACTAGTCTAGGGATATTGCATGAGTAGGCACTAGATAGGGATTTTATGCACAAGCCTTCTGTCATCCATTGATTACTCTGGCTTGTACTGAGTGGCAATACTGTATGGAGAGTTTTGCCTGTTTTAAGTCATAGTAAAGCTAAGACTAACATATTTTCCTCATTTAATTAAGATTAGATTAAAATTAATTTTTAGAAATAAGCTTGAAAAGCTGTCTGATATTACTTGGGATTGTGATGCAAATATTTTATGGACAGTTTCATTAACACTAGCATAATCTCTTGATGAATATTGTGCCTCTATTTGGAGAAAAAGATCCTGTTTCAACTTCTGGTTACTCATTGAATATCACTATGAAAATTAATATTGGAAAACTCAAATTTATTCCTTTGTGGTTGTTTTCTGTTTTTCCACATATTCTGTACCACCTATTAGAAGAGTTGTTTCATAAAAATTTATGAAGCAGATTGGACTTGCCAATAACTCACCATATAGTTTCACCACCTAAGATTTGTCTCAAATTAAGAAATCCCCCCCCCCCTTTCTATGTTAAACCAAGAAACTAAAAGCAATTGGTGTGCAATATGGAATTCTTATGATGTTTCAAACAAATTTCTTTTTTCAGATCCAACAATAAAGCTATACTTACTTCTGAATATATGTCCAATCCAGTTTCTATTTTTAATTTCCTCTATCAATCTTCTTTTTTCATTTACTCTTTTCAAAATATCATTTGTTATTCATCCAACTGATTTTTTCTATTTTTCTCGATGACACATCTCAAAGGCTTCCAATCTATTCCTAATTTTATTACTCATTGTCCATATTTCACAACCATACAATAGTACATTCTACACATAGCATTTTAAGTAATATTTTCCTTAATTCTCTCTTCAAAGGTTAACAAAATATTTTATCTCTCTTAGTAAATGCTTCATTTAGTAATTGTACTTTTTTTTTTAGCTTCATCTTCACTTCTTCCATCGTCATTTAACCAATTACCCAAATATAAAAATTCTTTTACCTGTTGGACTATGTTTTAATGGATTTCAATTTGCAGTCTTTTTGCATTCCTCTCTATTCATAAACACTTAGTCTTCTCAACATTAATCTTTATTCCATGTTCCTTTCAAGGAAGCTTTATTACTATAGGTAGAAATTTTGAGACATTTGAAATAAATGATATTAAAGATGGTATGTGTATTAGCTTCAGTTTTGTTTTCTATTTTTGTGACAATGACGTTTGGAATAGGTAGCTTGATGAATCAGAAATCAAGATATAGCAATACAGATTTGATTGGGGGAATTTCTTTGAATTAATTAAAAATGTAAACAAGGACTTCTTAACTTCTGGATTTTCAGTATCCTGGTGCTTGTACAATCTTTGTGATTTACTGATGCTCCATGCAATTTTAAAAATATGGTGGCAAAATCAAAAGATTAATCAATATGTTTTTCAATTTTCTGGGTGCGAGATTATAGAATCTGTTATTGTAAAATCATATCTACGTTGGATTTGAGATATGAAATAAATGAATAACACAAGATGTCTTAAAAGGATATTTTATGATGAACTTGAATATGGTTGCAGGCTCCGTTTATATTAGAAAGGTTATCTTAAAGATACTTTAAAGAGGTGAAACATTGATTGCATTCATTGGGAAGATATTTTTAAACATCACATGATCACCATTTCTTATGCTTGCACATAACTTATTAAAATAGGCAAAACTCTATACAGTAGTGCCACTCAGTGCCAGCCAGAGTAATCAATGGATGCAAGCCAGAAACTAGTCTGGGGATATTGGATGAGTAGGCAATAGATGGGGATTTTATGCACAAACCTTCTAGCATCCATTGATTACTCTGGCTGGTACTGAGTGGCACTATTGTATGGAGAGTTTTGCCTGTTTTAAGATATTTCTAAGTGTTATGAATGGCATACAATGCAGAGATACAATTGGACTAGGTGCTGAAATCTCTCAGAAAGAAGTTTGTTGCAGAAAAGTATCAAATAAACAACAAACAAGTAGCATATTTTATATATAGGTGTGTTTGTGCTTCATGGATTGATGTATCATCATGGTAAAACTCAGCCATAGTTTTGTTTTGTATCTTTTTTACCTCTGGTAGTTGGAAGTCAACTGGTTGCTTATAATGATGTATATATCTTGTGTGTGTACAAACATCCTACCATCCATTATCTATTTATTTTAGTAAAAGAGTTTCTATAATCATTTCCCACAAAGGTATGTAGTATATCTTTTTTTTTTTTTTAAACTACTGTATTTAGAATATTCTATTATTCACTTTTAGTTAGCTTTTATCCTAGTATGCTTATCTCTTAGTATCCAATTGAAAATTGTCCATCAATTATTATCTTTTTTTCCTGCATGTCAGCCTGTTTTTTTTTAATAATTCTATTCTCGTTTGAGCTGATTTATTAATTTTTTGGGGTCTCAAAATATTTCTTTGTGTCACAATCTTAGTTCCATTATAGATAAATAAAAAACAAAATACAGTTACTTGCCTATATCACTAAACATCATATGATCACATCACTATTCCTGTCCATGGGATGATGGTAACTATGGTTATTAAAGAATCAAAGACACCAAAATATATAGATACTGAAATGAGTTGAGATCCTTATGGCTATACCAGTGAGTGAGCTTGAATTGAAAACATCTGTTTTTATTTTGGCCTAATAGTTTTATAGTTAACTAAAAACATAAAAGATGACTGCTGGAGAATTGCATTAGATGCTAAGATCTAAGTGCAGTGCTCTCAGATTCATGCTCCTCACTGATGAAAGCTACAAGCTGTAAACTAGTAGTCCACCAGTCTGAGGATATTGGATTAGGTACTCAATAGGGATTTTATGGACAAACCTTCATGTATCCATTATCATGGCTTGCACTGGGTGGCGCTACTTGTCTTTATAGCTGTTTTATTTTTTTAATAAGAGAACTGAGTGTATTTTCTGATGAAAACCAGTCCTCTGCTTGAAATATTAAAAAAGCATTCATGTAAATAAATAAACATGTTTTGTTTTTATTATAATTATATATACAGTATTGTAATGATATACATATGCTGTTACATTATTTTAAAATTAAAACGTTCATAAATAAAAATTGGTTTATTAAAAAACTTAAAAACTGCAAATTAAAAGTTATATTTAACATATATAGATGTTACAGATAGAAAACTTTAATTTAAAAGTACTTTTTGTAAAAAAAAAAAAAAGTAAGATCTAAAGATAAAGATTGATGTTTTTGAAAATAGAAATGTTAATTTCTATCATGTTTAATCTTAATAAATGGAAATGATTGTTTTAAAGTAAACTAGCCCTTGGGGCACTTAAATAATAAAAGTCAGATAAGAGAATGAAATTAAAGATTAACCAATGGAAGCACCAAGCTATAGCACGGGCCAGAAAGAAAAAACATCAAATCTTAAGAACAAGTGACGTCATGTTAGATCGATCCGTTGGATTTTTGATAAGAGGCTATGAAAATATAAAAAACCAAAATAATTGGATTCAGGAGTTCTTTTTTTTTTTGGTTGTTGTTAAAGAATAATCTGACTATTAATCTATATATGAACTGTAGCTGTATTGCAGACTCCACGATGTAGGAGTCTGTAATAGATTTAATTTCCTGTGATATATCAGTTGAGGCAGCCTCCAAACTAATGAGTACTGAATGGCAGCAAACAACGGACCAGTCTTCCCAGAAATATTAAATGGACTTTGGTTGGATAAGTGCGACGCATCATGGACAAGACAGACTTCGGACTTTTCACGGAAAGTATGAACTCTTTTGTTTATTCAATATGAACTTTAACAAACTTTCAATGGGTAATATAAAATATGAACTCTTATCTGACTTAAAGATTTCTAAATCAATTAAGTTTGCTGATCATTTCCATTTTTCATTTTTATTTATTTTGTAGTTATTAACTAAATTTTTTAAAATGTATTAAATTTAAGTTGGGTATAGATGGCTGCATGGATTCGTTAACATTTATGTTAGTTATTTCTTAAGGTTTTATATGTGAAATATATATATATATTGTTAAATATGACACCTCATGTTGAGTGTCTAAACGTATTTACTGGTATATCCTTTAAGTTGTTGTTGTCAATGTGGCATCTTACGATGAGTGTCGTTGGGATTACTTTATTGTAAATTTCCTCTAGCAATTTTCAATTAATAACTTTATATTTAAATTTGTTTATGTTTATTTTAAAGGGGTTTGATTTCAGAATATTTGTTTTGTAGTTAGATCGATGCCTGTGGAGGGATATATGGGTGTTTATATCAATATAATGTGAAGCCTGTTTAGCATACAGGGCAAAGCTCATATGAATGTATGACCCAAAGGCGTAGTCGATATACATTACAATGGATGTGGAAGAATTTCACACACCATTGTTTTCCTTTTTACTCTGGGTGTTAATAGTAAGACGGCCAAGACTGCAATTCACCCTTTCAGAGAATTTTCAATATATATTTTCCAAATGATTTCCTTCGCCAGACAGACGCTTATTCCTGTTCTGGGCGATGATCATTTCTCTTTAAATAATACCATGCTGCAGACACACAGTCCTGTCAGCATGGTTTTATGCTAGCATCTTCATATTGCATTGGTTACATCCATATATCAGGAAGCAAGCGTTGGTTTGGCTATGAACTTTTAGCCTGAGGTTGAATGATTGTTTTTGAAAAGTTTTTAACTGAATAATCTATGTAGCCTATCTATACTCAACATTATAAAACAAACTTTTATAAACTGTCCATCTGTGCGGACTTTTAACTAAAGCATAAAATAATAATTTAAATTTAAAATTAATAACAAATTTAAGATTAACATGTTCCACAAGTTTAAATTTATATATGTGCATCAATAAATGTTTTTTGTATGTTATTACTGGCAGTGGCTTATTTTATTTATTTATTTATTTTTTAATATTAAAAATATATTTTAAGAATTTAAATGTTTTACTTTATTAAAATGTTTAAGATTATAAATCTCTGCTTCTCCTTGACTAGTGCCATGGGCTAACGGTTTATAAAAAATAGGATTTTACCAATACGTATCTGCCTACTATATAATTTTTTTCAGGTTCAAATGGCCTGATGGCACCCTGTATGGCAGGTAGTGTAAGAGTCATTAATCTCCAACCATTATAATATATATACACTGATTAATTAAGTTTATCATTGATGTATTAATTTTTCGATAATATTATTAACATCATTATCATCCTATTATTATATATATATTTTAAAGATGTTAGAGGAAGAGCATTATCAAAGTCTGCAGAATATTTATGATGTCATTTTAACCAATTGTGAATGTCAAGTGGATGTTTTACAAGCTGGAATAATATTATCACTTCCTAGATTAAAAGAAAATAATTTTCATTTTACAAGCAAAGAAAAAGATATATTATTACTTCAACTGACAATTTTGGACATCTTACATCAGCGACCTTTATCAGAAATTACATCGCCTGTGCTGAATAATTTAATCACACAAACCACATCTGAAGATAATTTCCAGTCATTGGTAAGTTTAAATATTATTAACACGTAGATATTTTGAAGCTGCATTTATCTTATATCACAAATTTCTAATTTAATCTCAAGACCTCTTAATCAGTTACAATTAGATGGAAATATGAAAGGTTTTAGACAATTCAAATATTTTACAGAAATGAATAAACATGTAAATTGATATTTAATGATATTTTTAATTATTTATTTAAATATCTGAATTATTTAATATCAGTGACTCCATCTCAATCTATTGAAGTATATTATGAGATAATCATTTTACCATCATTGAAAATAAAAATCTTCAAAAACATCTTAATTACTTTACAAAATATACTTTTTTGGTTTGTTATTGTTGTTTTAATAATTGAATAATGAGCTTTTTCAAAAAAGCTAGATAACAAAATCCAACTTTAATGAAATTTTTATCATTTCTGCTAATATCTTTGCAATAAATAGCTATAAAATTCTGGTATTTTAAAATGCCTTTATAAGTCACTTCTTTAATGAAAGACAACAGATTGTCATCAGTCTATATTCTTAGCCACTTCATACTGACTATTGGCCACAGAGTCTTTATTCACATAGACAGTACTTCAAAAATCAGCTGAAGAATCATGGTGATATGAATGCTTTAGTAATTCTTCATAACAATTTAACGTGACAATTACAGTTTGAACTTTTTTTATTTGATGTAAATATATTTAAATTATTCTTATTAGTCATTCTGTTTTTACTCATGTTGATGTCAGAGATTCCATTATTTTATGACATAGCTTCAAATTTGAAATTCTAGAATAAAATTTTAGTTAGTAATTAATAGCAGACTATCACAAGCATTATTCTGACCAAGTAATAATATCGTATCCCATTGTCTGGACAACTATCCCAGGTACAGACTTACGAATTTTCATTATTACTACATCAGCTTTACTTTTATTTTGTGTATAAATTATTTGATTTTATTCTTTGTTGTTCAACAAAACATTGAATTCTATTAACTATGTTAATTTTTTAGACCATTTGAACTTTGATCAGCATTTATAATTTTCACTAGTTGCCTTAATTTTTAGCATATGAATTTGGTTTTAGAGAGTTCAATTGTTAATAAAATATCATAAAGGAATCTTCAGAGATTTCAGCCAGGTGTTAGATACACTAGCGGTTTTATTAAATCCTTCAATTCTGTTACTATACTAACCATCTTATAGTTTAGTTGTACTTGTCATGCGACAACAACTAACATAATACAAGGTATAAGTAAAATCTATCCCTTGAAAGCACAAAAAAAAAATATTTAAATTAAAGAAAGCAAGTAATACAAAGTATCCATTGAAAAATTGAAAGAAAAGACATATGATTCTATTGATGCACTATTTTTAGGAGAATTTTTTTTTTGTTGCCTTTTTTAAAAAAATAAAATTTTGCTAATGAATTCCGCTATGTAAATATAATTAATTTAAATTAGTTCTGGCCGTATACGTCAATCTTTATATGACATATTTCCTGTTATCAGTACTAAGATATTCTTTACCGCTATTTATTGCATTTTGCTTCCAGATTGATGATAAATGCATTAAAAGCCGAAAAATAATTTTGGTTAAAGTGTTTGAATTAATTATTCATTCTATTCTTTTTTTGTATTCTTCACATTTGGCGCAGTTGATAGAGGGTCTGACTTGGAATTAGGAGGTCCCAAGATCTATACTGGCCCTTGCAGGTCTGGTACTCAAACTTCTTTTTTTTTGTCCTATTGTTTGTTAGCATATGAGTATTATTTGTCCATAACTTACAAAGGGAACTGGTTTACTTTGTTTTATATTATTATGTATAAATTTATTTTAAACGCACATTATTATATTAAGTAATATTTACTAAGGCTGTAACCTCAGGAATATACGTCTGAAAAATGCGAAGGTAGAGACCTCTACAGGTAAGCTTGTGGTTAAGACCTGTAGAGGTCCCTACCTTCGCATTTTTCAGACGCATATTTCTGAGGTTACAGCCATAGTAAATATTATTATGTATGATATATTTATTTGCTGGGTTTTTTTTTCCATATTTCAGCTTCAACTTTGTTTGTTTCCAGACAATTTGATTTCATTTACAAGTGGCAAAACTTTGGTTTCTCTTCTATTGAAATTTACATCTCAAGTAAGAAGTTTCGATTTAATTTCCTTTTTTTTTTTTTAATGTACTTGCAAGATTGTTTTTAAAATTAAAAACAAAAATAACAATTAGCTTCAAATTATTAATTTTAAATAAAGCAGTCCTTAAAAATGGAGAAAAAAATATATATTTTTATTTATTATTAAAAGTTTATTCAAAATTATTGTCATTTCTTTACTCTCTCTCTCTCTCTCTCTCACACACTTTTTCTTTTTTGTCTTCTTTTGTCTGCCTCTTTTTTTTATTATTGAGATTTATTATATTGCCTACTAGTTAGTGTATTAAGGTATATTAATGCAAATTTTGCCATGATGTTTTTCTTGATTGCCAACTATGTTTTGCAGATTTTCATAGATTTATTTCTCATCGCATATATGTGTGAACTTGGTTATTGGTAGAATATGATGAAATAAAACAGCGAACTGTAACAGTCTCTCCAACATCTCTTAATCACAAACAATAAAGGGGTAACATAGTATTCATTAGGATTTCCGATTACCAAATAGTGAATTTTTCCATCTTTATTTTAACTTCTAACTAAAAATAGCTAGATATCCAAACATAGATGTATTGAAAAAATTTTCCAGGTATACTTGACCTGGATTTGAATCCTATCATCTGTATGGATCTTTACTAATGCCTCTGATAGATTGTAACAGGTGGAAACTTGCTGCAAACTTTTTTTTCCTCTGACAGCCATTATGTATTAGGAATGGAGACATGATCAGTGATGATGTTGAGTGCGAATATACCAACATTAGCAATCGCTAGTATCCACATGCAGTTATATGAATTGCCTAATCCTCAGCACCATCAAAAAATATTCACTCATTCATCATAAGAAATTTGTAGCTGAATAATTTCCAAAATCACTCATCATCATCGATTTACATAGTTTGATTATTCAAAATATGGTCCCTTTAAAATAGTATCAATGAACTGATTATATTTCTTAGCAATAATCACCCTTACTTAATTCTCTAAACTGGACCAAAAAAAATATATTGACTAGTATGAATCAACTTAATTCATTTTAAAGGCATGTTATGTGATGTGATGCACTGTGACTTCTCCTTATACGGACTCAGGAATCTCTCAGCAACTATGCCCAGAGAAACCTGTTAGCCACTTTACCTTCCCTTTCCATTCCCCACCCTAAGTTTTCCCATAATCTGTTCCATCCCATTTCCACAACATAATCTTTGTCAACTCCATGATCTTCATATCTAAATCCCCCTTATTTTTTCCCAAACCTGGCATAAAAACCAATAACTTACTTTTTGTATAATCACTTTGTTCATATTTAATTTTTCATAACTTCATTATTTGTACCCTTTCTGCTTCCAAATATTTACATTGAAGTAACAGATGCCTAATATTTTCTATACCTTCCTTACACAACTTGCAGACTAAATCACCCATATTTTTCCATTTACGTGTATATTCCCTTGTTGCTAAAGATCCCGTTTGAGCCTTAAACAATGAATGCTTCTCATCATCTGGCACCACCTTCCAAAGCTCTTTGACCCACAATCTATATAAATATAGAATATATACCATGCACCCAAATTGAGAACAGAACAAAAGAATGATACAATTACTAAAAAAATTTAAAAGAATACCTTAATAATAAATTAGAAAAGTGACTAAGAAATTTTAAATACAAAATCATGTTGTATTGTTTAGACTTCTTTTGCATTTTAAATAAAAATATACGTAATTTTTTTTTTTTTGTACATTATGTATAGAAAACTTTTCTTTTTTAGAAAAATTATTTTGAACTTCTAATAATCAAAGCATTATCTAATCATGGACATGAAGTTAACCTCTTGGATACCATCCGTCTTGCAGTTTCCAGACTTTCAGAAAGTACCAATCCACAAAAGTCCGGTAGGTCTTTTTTTTTTTAAAAAAAAAATTCTTTGAAATCTGCCTTTTTATTCTTAATAAAATTTTGAAAGTAACTTTAATTTTAATAATTAAAAAAAAAAAAGCGCTTTTGTCTCCATGTTTTGCACTTGTACAACAAGTTATAGCAAATGTACAACTAATGTAGTTGTGGGAAACTACATCATTATGATGAAATAATCTATCTTTCAATCATAAAGTTTGTGTTGCATCTCAGTATCCCAGTCACCTTTCTATCTAAAAATTTACTAAGGTATTGTAACGAAGTTGACTTTTGGGGTTGTTTATAATGTTTGGAAATCACTCATTAACCTTGCCTTTCAGATAATTGGAGAAATCAGGGGGATTCTCATAAATAAGTGTATATAGAATTTTTTTTGACTGTAGTCTTTTATAGAATAACGTAATTAATTAGATTGTCACCTTAAATTTATTATTCATAAATCTAGCAGTTCCAGGTTCAATTCTCATTCTTGTATTGTCACTGGTCAGGCCAGCAACATCTGAAGAAGAGAAGAAAATAATGCTACTAAACAATTACATACTAACCTGTGCGCTGTTACTAACAATTGAAGTTTGAATGTTTCTGAGGACATTTAACGACCAATTCTAGATGCTGGAAATAATCCAACATATAATTACAAATAAAATATCATCTTCACGTTTTCAGACTTAATTTTATATTAAATGCATATTCATATGTAGGTTTGGTATAAATTTCATAACTATATTTTATGGAACTCAGCAGAATTTAAATTAATTACAAATACTTTTGGCAATTTTGCCAAAAAAGATGACATATTCTAAAATAACACAATTGTTTTTTACTTACATTTAATCTGCATCTGATGTTAATAATTCATTTATCTTAAATTTAAACCACTAAACATCGCATCATCACCATTCCCTAAAGCCACAAGCTTGAAACTAATCCAGGGACATTGGATAAGTAGATATTAGTTAGGGATTTTATGCACCAACCTTCTTTCATCCATTAATTATTCTGGTTTGTACTAGGTGGCACTACAGTATGTAGAGTTTTGCCTCTGTTATCTTAAATTTATTTTAGAGCATTTATGTGGATATGACCCATCAGTAGATATATTATGGTAATGCCAAATACATTTATAGACTTGTTTCCTCAGTAGAAACATTTTTTTTTTGCACACAATCATTTTTATTTTAAATTAAATTAAAATATATTTGAGAGATATCACTTTCAATTGTCATGTATAATATGTTTTACAATGGCTACCATATTGCATGAAAAAATCGATATATCACTCTGCATAGTACATGCATCTCAGGAATGAGCTCCTTTTCCAAATGCCTTGGAGCATTGCCAACAATCCACTCATGAATATGTCTTATATTAGTAGTGCAATGGTGACTGATTAGCTATTAAAGGGGAAATACTTGATGCTATGATCATTTTTTATATTAACCTATTCCAATATGGATACATTAATCAAATTATGACCAAGAATTCACGTTATTAAAAATCTCTAAAGAAGGAGCTTATTTCTGAAATGTATGTATTCTGCAAAGTGATCTGTTAAATTTTTCATACAATATGGTAGCTAAAATAAATGTATTACGCATGATAATTGGAGTTGATGTATTTCCATATTTATTTACATCTAATTTAAGGCATTTTGGCCTATTTGTTACATATTTCGATGTTGTTGTTTGTTTGTTTTTTTTGTAAAGGTTTTTAACAATATGAATCCGTGATTCCACTTTGATTAACGTATAGCCATGCTGGAATAGGCTAATGCAGGGGTGGGAAATTGTTTTGGCTCGGAGGCCGCATCGGGGGCCACATTCTGGAAGCAAAGGTTAGCAGAGGGCCGCACCTTTTTTTCATGACACAATAAACACACTGCTTTATTCCCTGTATTACCAAAGAAATATTTGTTTGTCCATTCTTCATTAAACACTCGACAGTCATCACCGATTTTACATTTTTTCGGAGGGTTCATGGTTTCACTAAAGTTGGAAATGTCTATATTTGCTAATGCAAAGACAAAATTGAAATTAACCAGATCAACTGGAAAAGCACTGCACCTTGTATCTACACTGCGCATGTGTATTGACATGGCCATCCTAGTGGAAAATATGAGACGAATCTTTGGTCATGCATGGGAAGGAAATTTCAGTTCCATGGGGGATTTTTCTGATTGTCTTGGTGGGTCACATAAAAACTCTTAGTGGGCCACATGTGCCCCTCGGGCCACTATTTGCCCACCCCCTGGGCTAATGTATGAAAATTGATCATACTGCCAAGTATTTGTGCTTTAATACCAAGTCAGTCACCATTACATTATCAACCTAAGACATGTGTCTGTTAGGAGGTTATTTTTGAAATGTATGTATCCTGCAGAGAAATAGTTCAATTTTTTTATGCAGAATACTGATCAAGTAAAATGTAGTAATACAATGATGCTGATATCTTTGTCCAAATTTAGTTTTATTATTATTATAATAATTAAGCAGTGATTAAAAATCTTCAACTGTGCTAAAACTATTAGCTCACTGCTGAGGAAGATCAGTAATCTGAAACTAATTCTGAGGTACTATTTTGTACCATGTGTTTGTATTTACTATCAGCTGATGTAGGTGGCTCTGGCATAGAACAATGGGGATTGAATTGCTGCGGTCAATTGTGCATATATATTGTATATAATAAAATGCTCTACTATGAAGAAAATTTTTAAAAAAAAACAAACTAACTATACTATAGTTTTACACAAATCATTATTATCCATAAATGAAAAAATTTTCAAAATAAGGTTAATTACATAAGTCACATGATTTTTAAAATGAATATTAATTTTTACATTATTTTAATTTTTATTAAAGATTAAGATATAACCATAAAATAATGAATTTTGGAATCTAATCATTATTATTTTCATCCTCCTCCAAAAAAATAAAAAACCCTTATAATAGCTATTTTTAATACACTGATTACCCTGCATGGATTAGTGTAATGGCCAACTGTAGAACTCAAGGTCCATGGATTACGGTTCAGTCTGTCATTTCCGATATTCAAAGATCTTACAAATAATAATAAAATCATTGTTATTTTTATAACACATTATTATTATAGTGAAGGATTGCACATAACATTTAGTGCACTTTTTATTTATTTCAGGTATATACAATAAGCTTTCAATTGACAATCGATATATTATTAGAAAAGTAATTGCCCTGTGCGATTTGGTATAATGATAGAATGGCACATCCTGGCACTCAAGATCTATGGATCATTGCCTAACCATGTTACTTCTTGTACTTGAACATTAATAATTTTCCAAGCAATAAAGTACTTGATTATAAAAGTTTTTAAAAAATCATCCATGTATTTAAAAAATTTAAAGACTGCATTTTATTTATTAATAAACTGGAACATAAAATATAAACTTCAACATAAAAAGTAAACTTTTTTTTCCTTTTGTGATAATAACAAAAAATATTTATATTTTTAATAATCACGTTTTTTTGTAAGAAGTTACAGTAAGAAATGTTTTTTATAAAATGTACAGTATTTGGAACTTGATATTTCACAGCAGAGTAGAGAATCCAAATGTTGAAAATAGTGAATTTAAAATAAATTTGTAGTTAATTAAATAAAAGTATCATTCATTAAATCTTCATGTCTTTCATGGTTAAGCATAGTCATAGAGTGGTAGATTCTGGAGCTCAAAATCCAGATTGCAACCCAGTTCTATCACTTCCAGTACTCGAACTTGATAACTAGTAAAACATCAGTTACCAATTTACACGTTGTTTTAACAGCTTATTCTTTTTCCTTCACTACAGCTATGCTACTTAACATAAAGTTGACTAACTAATAGATACCAAATGATGTTATATTCAAAGCTGTTCTATCCAATATTTTCAGACTAGTTTCAAGCTTATGGCTTTTAATAATAAGAGCTTTGGAGCCCGTGTCTACATCTTTAGAATCTAATATGCCTTTTCTCTGCTAGCCATCTGTGTAGCTATCAGCCCAATTTAAAAAAACATAAATCTTTTCAATCTAAGTCAACTTGCCTGTATAATTATATTCAACTGAAACCAGTTCAGTTTCTATATATTATAGTGTCTTAGTTTTTTAAACAGTTATAGGCACCTCTATCCTGTGACCAGAAATAATATAAAACTAATTAAATATCACATGATTCTATCACATGACTTGAGCTTATTCAATGTTGTTTTAGCAGCATAGTTTTTTCTTCATTACATGCATACCATTTAAGCTTTAGCAATTAATAGTGAAACTGAAAGGTAAATAGTAGCTGGCAAAGAAAAGGTGCATTAGATCTAAAGGTTCAAACACTGGTCCAAAATTCAAAGTTCCTCATTGCCGAAAGAAAGTCTGGAGATATTGGATTGGATAGCACTGTATATGGATTTATTAGATACTATCATCTGCATCTATTAATTACTAAAGCTTACAGTGAATGATATAGATGTGGTGAAAGGAAAAAAGTATGCTGCAGAAACAATGCTGAATAAACTGAAATCGTGTGTGTTGGAGGTCATGTGATGATATCTTATTGGTGAAATTTTACATTTGCTTGTTAATTTATATACATACTTTACAATTACTATAACTTCCTTAACTATCAGCTTATGGCTTATTTTTCAATTGCTTAAGTATCAAACAACACAAACATATTATCTAAATCCTGAAACTACTTTTTTTTTTAAATAAACAAAAGTTTCATTAATTGATTATTTTTTACAGATTATCTAATTTTATTACTTATTTTCTAGAGATTATACTATCTAGTAATATTTAGTAAGCTATAAGGAAGTTGATAGAATAATTTACAAGATTTCAGAATTCATAGCTTCAAGTTCCTTATTTGATTTGATTTTTTTGTTGTTGCTGCTGAAAATACACTGTATAATTATTGTTGCTTACAATTTTTTTAATTGTAATGAAAAAAGTTCAAATTTTATATTGTTAATTAATTTTTGAAAATGTTTAATAATTTTTCCAAATTCACAAATTAATATAAACTATAATAATTCAATAATTTATGGCTCAAATATAATGAAGGATAAAGCATTTGCTGATTATCTATTAGCAGCAATAATTAACTTTACAAGACACCACTCCAGCGCCATCTTCATTCGCATGAGTTAACAATGATAGTAATGTGAATCAAATTCTGGGATTATTTACAATAGTTTTTTTTGTATATATATTTTTAATTATCCTAATGAAAAATTAGAAAAAAGTAACAGTAAAAGAATAAACCACACCAGCATTTACAGTTTAATACATATATATGTTTAAAATATATTTATTTTGCTATATACCTATTATCATTTTAACATGTTAGTTAGATAAAACCTTAGTGTATTTTGTTTATTGATCATTATTTATCATGCATGTCTCATGAGTCTTTTATTTTATTAATTTAACACGTAAATATGTGTCCATTAAAGATTGCATGTAGTAAATGAATACAAACCATTACTAGAATGTTTCAACAGCGCCACCTGTATTTAGAAACGCAAAGCCTGGATGACTTAAATTGTGTAATCTAGACATGTTTGTCTAAATATAAGTATTTATTGTTTTGTATTCAGTTAATATATATGTGTGATTATTGTTAATCTTTTTTCAAAAACAGATTATATTTGTCTATATAAAGAGATTTATGTAAATTGTTATGAATATAGAAATCTAGACCAGGTGCTAACTTTCTTATTTATAATAATAACTTAGACCAGAGTGAAAGGTAGGAGAATACATCTTTTATTTATAGAGGTTGCCTTGACAACAAATTGAAGATTTATGTGTAGATAAGCATGGATTTTATGTAATATATATATACATGAAATTAATATAGCTTTATATTCCTTCAGCCTGTAAATGAATAACAGTCTATATGTTGACCAAAGAATCTAGAGTAAAAAGACCCTTTGCTCAGTAGTCTGAGATAGAATAATTTTCTCTTTTTAATTATATGCATGTGTTGTGAATAAGGAGATCTCCAACTATCATATATAACATTTGAAGTCTCGCAGAAACTCACAACTATAAGCAAAGCGGGACTCACTGTAAATGCTTGGGAATTTAGTGTGAGTTTCTGCAAGACTTTGAACATTATTTATATATGATATTTAGAGAAATCTTTAATTCATTTAAATATTTTATAATAATTTATTTCATTCTCCATTAAATTATTAAATAATAAATATGTTATATACATATAAACACAGTGAAGCTTCCTTTAATTAATTAAACAATCCTTTATAGCTAAGCGCTTTCGGGGCAATATTTAAACCCCATAATCATAGCTAATTAACCGATGATGTTTTATAAATAATGCTTTTTTTAATAACGAACAAATGTTCAAATAAAATATTCAAATATGCAAATTTCTAAATATTCCATGCTTTGGAGAGAGTAAAGCAAACCTCTTTTTTGTTGTTGGCACTGTTGTTATTAGCTTTTTCTTCAAGTTGCCTGCAGATTTTTCACTCTGTATAATGGGAACTAGTGACTTGTTCTTTTTCCCTGGAGGTCTCCCACCTGGTGATTTTTTTACTACTGAATGAATCAATTTTATAAGTTTTGGTTCTGGTGTAGAAGAAATGTCTTCAATTTTGAATCATATTCTTTTAAATCAATTTCAGAAGATTGGGAACTATTTTCTGAAGAAGTTATGTCATCAGGCTTGATCATTCTAGAACAAAAATCATGAATGTGTTTTCATAAACTTGCGAGATAAGTGAATGATTGTTGACAATATGGAGATGAATGCTGCTGCAAAATCTCCTTTTGCCTAGCACCAATAGAAGGGTCATTATGATGATGAACTTTTTCGCTTAAAGGACACATCTTGGAGGGTCTTTCTAAAGCAAATCCATAATTAACAACAGTACTTTCAACAAAAGAGAGGCCTGCTTTGCTCTCTCCAAAACATGGACTATTTAGAAATTTGCATATTTGAATATTTTATTTGAACATTTATACGTTGTTAAAAACAGTGCTATTTATAATGTATTATCGCTTAATTAGTTATGATTATGGGGTTTAAATATTGCCCTGAAGGCACTTAGCTATAAAGGATTGTTAAATTAATTAAATTAACGCACTATACAGGCTTAAACCTGCATATATATGTGTCTGTGTCTGTAATGTATGCAGGATTCTAACTCAGACTTTTAAACGACCCTCAACTCTCCATGCCATCTCACATTGCTGACCCACCTGATCACACACATATTGAGAAAATAAATAATCACCAATAGACATATTTTGTGCTAAATCAGCACTCATCAATTGGTCCAGATTACCATCTCTACACATATATACAACCTTGGCACTAACGTGGGCTTAGAACATTCACTCTTCAGATTTTCAATGAAATAGAAGGCTGAAGAGTTGTGGGTTGGAATAGTTTGAAGCCTGTCCATTAAAGTATGAAGATTGGCTATCTTAATATAAAGCTGAGCACTGATTGTATATATGTATGGAGATGGTAATCCGGACCAACTGATGAGTGCTGGATTAGTACGAAATACATATATTGGTGATTATTTCTTTTCAACATGTGTGTGATCAGTGGGTCAGCAATATGAGATGGCATGGAGAGTTGAGGGTCATGTAAATGTCTGAGTTCGAATCCTGCATTCCTTAATTAATTAAAGGAAACTTCACTGGTTTATATGTATTTAACATATTTAGTATTTTAAGTTTTTATGCTGTAAAGTTTTTTAGTATATATATATAATCACAAAAAGAAATTTGCTACTTATTTTTTATGTATAGGCTTTAAAGGAGCTGAATGGGGCAGATTTCTAATCTCCATGTGTTCCTATTATCATTCTTATTATAGATTATTGACATCATAAATGAATATGGATAGGTGGCTCACCAACATGTTTCAGCTAATATAGATTTTTCCTTTTTATCTCTGAGTTAAGACCTAAAAACATTGGATTTCTTTTTTAATGCCGGATCATTTTTAAATAAGACATTGATTGGGTTTACTTTAAGGCAGGATTATGTTGATTTTTTTTTTTTTAGAATCATAATAAAAATAATTTATGATCCTTAATTCTGGAACTTCTTAAGACATCAACCAAGGTAGCCGGAAATAACTAAGGACAAAAACCTAAGAATCCCCTGACTGCAATTAAGCACTGATATTTGATAATGACTTCTTATTTAGCTACTTACAACTGCAGTTCACTTTCATGTGGAGGAATATTAGATTATATAAACCAGAAAAACTGTCTAATATTAAATTTGACATTGTAGCACTGTGTGAGGTTATAAGAGATCGTGAAGAAATTAGATGTGTACTTTACTATAAAGGTACAAATAGACTCAAGCGAAGTGTGATTCATCATAAAGAATGTAAAATCATTATTGTGAAGATCTATTTGACAAAGTGGGAAAATTAGTTATTCAACTTAGTGGAGGATATCAGTTGCCGATAATACAGATTTATTTCTCAGTAAGAAATAGATAAGTTTTATGTAAATGCAATGAATGCATTTAATGAGACAAAGATTTTAAATCATCAAGAAATTTAAGGCTATAATGGCTACAAAAAAAAAAAGATTGATTTGGGGGGGGGGGTTTGCACTACTCCTACATCTAAAACTCTTCATGGATTAAAACCATAAGCCAGAAAGTATTGTAGGGATATTGGATGGGAAAGCACTTGGCTAGCGATTATAACCCACAACCCTTCCAGAAACTATTGATTATTAGACATTGCACTAGGTGGCACTATTCTGGAGGGGAGGTTGCTATTGCTTAAGAAATTAGTTTGAAGACAGGTGGATAATTATTTAAAACAATACAATATTTTTCTTATTGGAATGCATTGTTTTACGCAAGCTGAATTGGAAGAACTTTTTATTTTATTTTATGAAAGTTGTTTAATATATCTATAAGATAAAATCAATATTCCTCCTTTTTCTTTTTAAAACTTGTTTTATTCCAAACTATAATTTTATTTCTCTTCCATACAACGTTTCAACTACATTCTGTAGCCATTATCAAGTTTCCTTAAAATAATAATAAAATAAATAAAAACAAAAAACAAAAATAATAACACAAATAAATAAAATATTAATACATATCCAAATATATATAATATTCAAATGAAACCACAATATTATTATCATCTACAAATACAATTATTTACCTCCTTCCCTATATTTAATTATTTCTTTTAAAATACCTTTATAATTTAATACTCTTCTTATATAAATTTATTATCTATTCTCTAAATCTTTACCCATTAATACCCCCTCCCCCTTTTTTTATAAATTATTCCTATATTATCTTATTCTTTATCTTTATTTATTAACATTCTATTTAATACTGCTATATATATTCATAAAAAGGAATTTAAGCATGAAAATTTTGATATAAGGCCATTGGAATGCGTTAAAAATTTAAAGAGAGAATAAAAAAAGAGGAAGAATATATCGATCAGAAAAGGGGGGAGGGGTTATTAAAAGAATGTTAATGGGTAAAGATTTAGAGAATAGATAATAAATTTATATAAGAAGAGTATTAAATTATAAAGGTATTTTAAAAGAAATAATTAAAGATAGGGAAGGAGGTAAATAATTGTATTTGTAGATGATAATAATATTGCAGACCTAGGCTGCCATTTGATGACGACTTTTTATTTAGGTACTTACAACTGCAGATCACTTTCAAGTGAAGGAAGATTGCAAGAATTAGAAGAAGAACTGTCTTATATTAAATGGGACATTATTGGACTTTGTGAAGTTAGAAGAAAAGGAGAAGAAACAATTGATTTAAAAAGTGGACATATACTCTATTATAAAGGCACACATATTGGAAATACAAGTGGAGTAGGATTCATTATAAATAAAAAGTGGAAGAACAATATTGTGGAGATTGATGGTGTATCGGACAGAGTGGCAAGATTAGTTATACAACTTAATAGCAGATACCAAATGCAGATAATTCAGGTTTATGTCCCAACAAATTCTCATAGTGATGAAGTAGTAGAAGATTTTTATATGGATGTACAAAAGGCTTTTGATCAGAGTAAACAACATTTTAAAATTGTTATGGGAGACTTTAATGCTAGAATTGGTAGACAAATGAAAGATAAAATTGCTGTAGGTAATTTTGGTTATGGTAATAGAAATGAGAGAGGACATAGACTTGTGGAGTTTGCAGAAAAAGAAAAACTTTATATTATGAATTCATTTTTTGAGAAAAATGTTAAAAGGAAATGGACATGGAAGCATCCAAATGAAGGCACAGCAGAATTGGATTATATTTTGACTAACAGAAAATACATATTTCAAGATTGTAATGTTCTTAATAAATTTAACACAGGAAGTGATCATCGATTAGTAAGGTGTAAGTTACGTGTTAATGTAAAACTAGAAAGACAAAAATTATTAAGAAAAACAATATTTACAGTTGACATTCCTAATCTTCAGAAACATTCTAATGAATTTAAATTAGAACTTACAAATAGGTTTCAAGTGTTAGGAGATTTTGAACATGATACAGATTTGAATGAAATTAATATGAAAATAACTGATACACTTTTAAAAACTGCAACAAACACAGCTGGTAGAAAAAAGCAGCAATTGACTAATAAAATTTCAACTGAGACTAGAGAATTTATGAAGAAAAGAAGGAATATGAAGATATACAAAAATGATGTATTAAAAAGAATTGAATATCTCGAATTTTGTAAAATGGTACGGAAAAGAGTTGAAAATGATATAAGAAAGTATAACTGTGAAATAACAAGGAAAGCTGTAGAAGAAAATAAAAGTCTCAAAAATGTTAAACAACATTTTGGTATTGGTAGGAAATTTATATCTGCAATAAGAAAAAAAAGATGGAATTATTACTAAAAAGAGAGATGACATCATGAAATTGATAGAAGATTTTTATCAAGAATTATATAGTAATAAAGAACAAGTACCTCCTATATCTATTACATCTTCCGAATTGCCCAGAATTTTAAATGAAGAAGTGAGACATGCAATTAAGTGTATGAAGAAAGGAAAGGCTCCAGGAAATGATGGAATTATAATTGATATATTAAAAGAAGCAGGTGAAAAAATAGAAACAATTTTAGCAAAGTTATATACCAAATGTCTAAATGATAAAGATGTATTGGAAGATTGGAAGAATGCAGTAATAATATTAATATTTAAAAAAGGTGATAAAGAAGATATTAGAAATTACAGACCTATCAGCCTTTTATCAGTTTTATATAAAATTTTTACCAAGATAATTACAACTCGTCTACAGAGAACTTTGGATTTCCACCAACCAAGAGAACAAGCTGGATTTAAAAGTGGTTTTAGTACAATAGATCATATCCAGGTATTGAGAGAAGTCATAGAAAGGACAAACGAATATGAGTTGTCATTATGTTTTGGATTTGTAGATTATGAAAAGGCATTCGATTCTATACACATTTCTTCAGTGATTAAAGCATTGGATCATCAAGGTATAGATCCAGGATATTGTCATATTTTAAAGAATATTTATAAAAATGCAACAGCAACAATTAGATTACATAATGATACTGGAAAAATCAACATTGAGAAAGGTGTAAGACAAGGTGACTCCATATCTCCAAAACTCTTTACAGCAGTGCTGCAAGAAGTATTTTGTGGATTAAAATGGGAAACTAAAGGAGTGAAAGTAAATGGAAAGTATTTAAGTCATTTAGATTTTGCAGATGATGTAGTTGTTTTTGAAAATAATGCTTCAGAGCTGCAGGAAATGTTGCAGGAGTTAGCAGATGAAAGTAGAAAAGTAGGACTAAAGATAAATGTTAAAAAAGACTAAAGTAATGTTTAATCGATTTGCTCAAAATATGAAAATAAAGATTGATTATGAAGAATTAGAAGAAGTTAACAGTTACAAATACCTTGGTCAGATTATTAATACAGATGGAAACATAATGGAGGAAATTAATCATAGAATTAAACTTGGTTGGAGTGCTTTTGGTAGAAATAACTTGATACTAAAAGGAAATATGCCTATGTGTTTGAAAAGGATGGTTTTTAACAAATGTTTTACCAGTTCTTACTTATGGATCTGAGACTTGGACACTTAATAGAAGAGCAATACAGAGACTTCAGACCACTCAAAGGAGTATGGAGAGATGTATGTTGGGAGTAACAAGAAGAGATCGAAAACGCAATGTATGGGTAAGACAACAAACAGGTGTTACTGACCTTATTGAAAAAATTAAAAGATTGAAATGGAGTTGGGCTGGACATATTGCTAGAAGAGATGATAATAGATGGACAATTGAAATTTTAAACTGGATTTCAAGAGATTGTAAAAGACCCAGAAAGAGACCACATGTAAGATGGATGGATGAAATAAGAAAATGTGCAGGGGTGTTGTGGAGAAGAGAAGCTAAAGATTGGAGAAGATGGATTAAACTTGGAGAGACCTTCATCCTGCAGTGCATTGATAATGGTTGATGATGATGATGTATTAATATTTTATTTATTTGTGTTATTATTTTTGTTTTTTATTTTTATTATTATTATTTTAAGAAAACTTGATAATGATTACAGAATGTAGTTGAAAATTGTATGGAAGAGAAATAAAATTATAGTTTGTAATAAAACAAGTTTTAAATAGAAAAGGGAGGAATGTTGATTTTATATATTTATTATCATGGAGCTATAATTTAAAAATAAAAAGAAGTGAAAAGTTGTGTATATAATTATATCTATAAGATATTACACATGGGAAAGAGAAAGGTGAATAACTCCATTTGTGTGTATGTTTAAAATTTAAAAATCAGATATATTAATCTTTAACTGAGGTTTAAAATTTATATCTGTGCTAGAGATAATCTAGTTTAGTAAATGATTAGTAATAATCATTATTGTATTTATCTGAGGTGGGTGGTGTCAAAGTTATGAATGGAGTGAGTTTGCCAATTGTAAATAAAAATCCAATATTGAACATTTTATTAAATTCCCTTTTTTTTTTTTTTTTTTTGTAACTTTTGAAAATTTATATAATATTAATGCTAGATTATAGAAACAATAAATTGCAAAGAAAATCTATATACTTCTATAAATAATCCAGGCAAAGCCTTTGACAGAATAGCTCAGTTGGGTAGAGTGTTTGCCTTAACTTCGATATTCAAGAATCTAAAGGTGCGAGTTCGACTTCTATGCAAATACTGTCACTGTGCATATGCCAGGAACGCCTGAGGAGTGGAGAATAAAGCCTTTCCACATCCGTTTTTTTATTTTCAATTTTTTTATAGATATACTGACTGTTCTTAAATAAATATTTTAGAATGTCTAACTTTTGTTCAAATAAGTATGATCAATAAATATATTTCACTATAAAGCAATATTATTTTTCTTATTAAATAAGAAATAATAATAACAATTCTTTCTTCTTTTAATCATTTACTTTAAACTTTTACATAAATTTGTTTCAGTTAAGTTAATGATCAGAGAAAGTTAAATTGAATAATATTATATTAGTATTATCATTAATCTTTTTCTAAATGTAATTTAACGTTAATCAACTCAATTATTATTTTTTAGTACAGAAAAGATGTTAGAAATATTTATTTATGTGTTCTATTTTACAGAATTGCTAGAATTTATTATTGGAAGACTTCATTTTTATTGGTCAGAATTATTAAAGTCAGTTTTTGAGGAAGATGGAAGCCATGAATTTCAGCTATTAAATTCATTTCTTTTATTATGGTTGAAAATCTTAAAGCTTCATTCAAAGATGCAAGATGATTTAAAATCTAAATCATGGAACATTTTTTATCAACCCTTTAATATTCTCACTATCCTTCAATCTGATTCTTATCTTTCAGCTGGTTTAGCCGTGGACATCATAAATTATATGCTTAGCGAAAAATGTAATAGGACAACAATAAAAAAAAATTGTACCTCATTTGAAACACCAATAGAATTTCAAGTTTTAAATGCCATTAAGAATGGTCTTTTATTACAAATTCCATTTTACAATGGCTTTAGAGCCTTTGGTGGAATTCATGTAAGTAGTCAACCCGAACAATCTGAAGCCACCTCCAAATATATTAAGCAATATTCTGGATCGAAAAGTCTTCATAGGAGGGTCATACTTATGATCTTGAAATCCATTGTTGTTATCTCAAAATCGGATGGAGATTCATGTCATAGTAAGTTACTTTTTCTTTTTAATAAATAAATGGGTAAAATTATTTTATTGATAACAAAAATACAATTCGCAAACATTAAAGCAGAATTCAGAAATATTAAACAAATATTCGCTATAAAGCTCACATGAATATATATAAACATAAATATTTCAGATCCATCTGTCCACACATTTATCTAGTGTTAATATTTTTGTTATACAATATTTCAACAGGATCACCCTAGTCATTGTTTACATAGTAGAAGTCATTCAAGAATGTCATGGAGATGTCTATAAAATTGGTCTTTTGTCACTTGGACAATGGTCGGTGTAATCCATTCAAAGTATTAGTACAATGCTAATATTAACAACTTGCAAATTTATACAGAGATAAATCCAAAGTTTATGTTCAGATCTTTTACCTATAAATGTCTTTGCTTTAATACATATATGCACGTCTACAGTGTCTGGGATTTTCACGAATATCTTTAGCACTTGAGAATTCCTAAAAAATGAAAATGCGGGAAATAACAAAGTTGGACATAATCTGTGGTGGTTAAGCTCTAGAATCTACCATATGGTCATTGTACCAAATCACGTAAGGCAAGCATAAACACTGCACAAGAAATTATAGATCAAGTTAATAAATTAAAGGCAATCCTAATACCTTATACTCAGAGTATGTGATATTTGTATAGCCTTTAATTTATAACATTAAGGAGTTATCATAGTTAATCAATTTAATATATTGTAACAGGATGGGAAAGAAGATATCCCTGGTGTGATGGTGGAGTGATGGAAAATAAACATCAACTCCAATTAATTAAAATATGAAATATAAATTAATGATGTTATTAAATAAATGTTAAAGTAATGTTTAACATTCAAAATATGTAAGAACAATTTTATATATCAAAGAGATGGATTGCTGAGGTCTCTGAAAGATCAGCCAGCTACTCATCAGAGCAACTATGATTATAATTAATCATCAATCAGCATTATAATAAGTAAATGTAATATCATTATGAGTGATCAAATAATAAAATCAACCGTCCATCTTGAGACTGGATTTGAACAATAAAAAATTATAAATCAACAGTCAATCTGGTGACTGAATTGGAAATGAGTCTTCTGTAGACCAGACTAATTATTTAGCCTTTGCCAACTTGGGCCACCTAAGTGCTAATCCAGCAAATACATAATCTAGAGGAAAAAATCTAAACAATAATGCTGGAACATTAAACATGCTGATCATCATCAATTCTCTGTCCACTTGTACTGGCCAACTATAAAATTTAAATTCTAATAAAGTCTAAATTAAATAAAATGTGCACGGGCTTTAAAAAGTATTTTCTTTTGTGCCAACCAGGATGTTATCAATCATCATCATAATCATCATCTGGATGCTCATAAGCACTAATATACATCCCATTTACATATCAGCCGTTATTACATCAATCTAGCTTAGAAGAATATAAACTCAAGTATTATGGTGACTAAGAGATGATGCAATACAATTTTTAACAATTGAATAAAAGTTTATTAACAATAAAAATAACAAAAATGATATTAAGGTCTAGAATAAGGCAATGCATATCAGTTATTTCTTCTGATTTTGATTAACATATAATAAAAAATATCACATTGTGATTTACATATATGTAATTTACAAAATTACTACACATAATTCAAGTTATTACATTATGATTTACATGTTTAATACATTAGGTTTACTTAAAACCCATTCAACTCACAGGCATGTGGCTTGATATAAAATGAACATGTTTGAATTTATAAAAATAATAAAATTATTAAAAATATATTTCACAATTCCATTTGAAAACTATATGTAAAATTCACACATACATGGTCATCTATGAACATATAGGTGATAAGAATTAATATTATTAGACTTTTTTCAATCAATAAAAGTATTTTCTTTTTCCTTTTTTTTTTTTAAAAAAAATCAAGTCAATTTTTTGACAGATAACTCAAAAGTTTTTTTTATGACAGGTTACTCTCAATTAATTAATTAATTACATCTTTAAATTAATCTAAAAAAGATTTTTGAAGTTCTTTTTCTTTTTTTTCAAAATAAATTGTTCATCAATCAACCATTATTTCTAAATTTTAATTCAATTCAAGCAAAATTATTTCTTATCTTTTAAAATAAATAGATTTTTAAATATCATTTTTACCAAATAAATTTATTTAAAATTTCATTCTCGTTATATATAATGCTACTCACTATTGTATATACATTTATCTGTGCTTCTCTTTGTGTGTTGGTCTTGGTGAGACAGGTATAACCCAGGATTGTCATAATCAGGAAGAGATAATTCAGGTATGGTGGTTGGCATTGATCAGTTCCCTTCTAGCTAGGAGGAAAGTTAGCTGTTTTTTCAGAACACATTTGTAGCTATAAACTACAAACAATCTTGACTCTTTTTCTCCATGTGAATTCAAATTTAACCAGTGAACTGTAGAGCAGCTGCTTTCTTGCATTCTTGACTCCAACTACATCTTCATGGTAACTGTCTAATTCTGCCAGCCATCTCTACAACTAGCTTTATTGTGGCCACTCTCTGCTACAGTTACCAACAAACTGCAGCTATCCATTTTGGTCAGCTAATTGCTGCCACTTGCTCAAAATTTTTACTAGTCAAATTCTGCAGATAGCTATTAGCCATCTGCTTCACAAAAATATTAAGACAAGAACTGTCTTTAAAAAATTAATATCAAAACTTTGCAGTTGGCCTATTTGACCACTGCTTCTCAAAATATTAAAAACAGACTCTTCTGGCCAGCTCTTACAAAAACTACAAGTCAAAACAACTGATATTTTTTATCAGCTCTTTTATAGAATCATCTGAGATAATAAAAACACCTTAATTGAAAAGTTTTTTCTGTCTAATCCTTATCTTAATTAAATTTAATTTTAATCTTTTCAAATCACTTTTAATTACAAGCTACTTTTGAAAGCAACTTTGAAATTTTATCAAAGGTGTGATCTACATGTTTTTATTTTAATCCTTTGGAATTTTTAATCTACAAAGATTTTTAAAAATAGATAAAAGAAATGTATACAAGCATTATTTTAAAAATAAATTATGCTTATTTTTAAATTCAAAATCAGAATTATAATAGTAATTTATTTAAACTTTTTAAAATGTTTTAATGAATAATAAAATTCTGTTTTAAATTGATAGTTATTTAACCCTTTACAGTCATTATTATTCCAAGTGAAATGTAGAAAATATCCACAAAAATTTGTCTGTGTTTATTTCTACTTTTCCTTTAGTTTATATATATGTGCACAGACACAACTGTTGTTGTGTGGCATATAACCCAACTGGTTATAATATGTTGTGTTAAAAAGAATAAAAATATTATTTATTGAAGAAATTATGAAGAGAAATATGAATTGAATGTACTTTTGAAGCAAAGAAATTATGAAAGACAGTTTGGAAGTGGGTGTGGAGTTATAAGAAAGAAGTTGGTAGTTGATAGTTGATTGTAAGGAAGAAGATATGAATAATAATGAGTAAAATAAGAGGAAACAAAGTTTAAAGATAGTCATTTAGTTGATATATGAGATCTGCTTTTTCAGATAAATAATAATTATTGTGTAAATTGATTTTTTTTTGGTTGTCATATCAACCAATATATGAAATTAATTTTATATTTGACTAGAAAAGCATTTTCAATTATGAGGACTGTTAGCTGTGATTCAATTAAATTTCTGCTTGATTGTCCATATATTTAGTTAATAAAGGTAATAATAGTCAAGGCTAAATGGGTTTGTAAGTAATCATTAAAAACCAGTCAACACTTAGGCAATATCAATAACAATCAACAATTTCAAACTTCTTATTGTTAAAAGGAGGTTGCCTTAACAACAGTTTGAAATTGTTGATTATTATTGATTGTGTAAGTATTGACTGGTTTTTAATAATATATTTAGTTATATAAAATAGTTGGTGAATTGGATTATGTTTACAGATGATTTAATTTCTCTCTCTATATATATATTGTAACCATAAAGAAAAGAGAGATAGAGAGTGGAGGGAAAGTGAAATGAAAAGGAAAAGAAGAAGAGAACAAAAATGAGAGAGAGAAGAAAAGATGGAAAAGAAATGAAAGAAACAAGGGATGAAATGATATGTAGTGGATAGGGATGAAAGGAGAAGAGATGAAATGAAATGATTTGAAATGGATTAGATGATATGGATGAGATGATAGAAAAAATGTAAAAGAGATATGATGAAAATGATATGAAAATAAATGAAATGAAATGGATCAGATGATAGAAGAAATGTGAAAGAGAGAGATATGAGAAATGATATAAAATGAAATGAAATGATTTGGAATGGATAATGAAATGGATGAGATGATAGAAGAAATGTGGAAGAGAGAAATGACAAATGAATGAAAATGAGATGAGAGACTCTTAACGACTCGGCTCAGTGGGGTTACAATAAAATTTAAGAAAAAAGATGATGATGATTCAGAGGTGTATAATTAGATAGAGATCAAATCCAATACTGATGAACTATAACTACTATGGCCTATTGATAATCTACTATTAAATCATACAAAAGATTATTTTAAATCATTAATTAATAGTGATTAGAATAGTCCTATCAACAGATCACACACACTCTGAGAATAAGAATACCTTGATTGTGGAAGATTATCTTATTACATTATATCTAACAAGGCAACAAGAGTAAATAACCTCAGGGATTCTAAAACTAAAACTCTTGTGCAAAATTAAAGTTTAAGTTGCCTATAAAATAATTGTTGGGTGAATAAAATAAATGAGTGATATCTTGGCTGACCATAGAATAACTATATTATGTTCAATCTTAGAATAATAAACAAAACAAATATTAATTCACAAATTTAATGAATCAATTTAAATTTAAACTAATAATGGCCTACTATCCAAAACATTATTCAAGCAAAGAAAAGGACAAGGGTACTTTTTATGCCTTTCCCATACTCACAAACAACCTACTCAAGACCTCAAATACAGATGGATTAAAATTCTTTGGACATATAAATTAAGGTAATGATAAACAAGATGCAGTTAATATAAAATAATGTGCAGCTTTTAAAATAATGGTAACTAAAAATATTCTTCTGAATTTACTTATATTCTTAATCTCATATTGCATAGTCTCTAATCTGAGAAGATATACTGATAATTTAAAATAAACTTTTAACTAAACATATAACTAAGTATCTGATATAATGCAACTATCTGTATTTGTGATTTAATCTAAAAATCACTTACTTCATCATAGCTTTATAATTTTAAAACCAATATCAAATATATGTAATTAACTTTATGATATATTTGTGAACTTTTGAATTAAAGATTTAATAACTTTGGAAACTTAAAATTTTGTGAACTTAGAATCCAAGACAATAATATTTTCATATAAAAGTAAAACAAACAAAACAAAACTTTTGAAATAACAATAAGTTGGTTTATTTAGAACAATAATAAAGTCTTACAATTTAAATGTAATATAAACATTGCCAATAGTGCTGGAACTTATTACAAGCATTTTGAGTTTTCAATATTACTTAGTTTATAAGAATACATAACTTCTTTAACTACTATTTTTGATTATCCCTCTTTAAACTTTTTTTACCTTGTTTATTCTGATAAATAAATAAATCAAATAAAAGTTATACATAATAGCAGGCGAATGTTATTCAATACTGAATTTTAATCTCTTTTAAACAATTAGAGATTTTAAAATCTTGAACTTTAATTGTAATGTAGGTATTTAATAAGCACACTTCTAATTTTTAATTAAAATAATTCATAACACTATGGTGTCTTATAGTAATGAGAATGATACACACAATTAGGTTTGTATTTGAAACCCTAAGCTTAACTTTATAATCCTGAGCTTAACAAACGATAAACTAATAAGCATATATTTGAAAATACTATTAGTTATACTAACACAATTAATATTGTAGCTAATGATATATTTTATTAAATCAGTCTAAGCTAATTTTAAAATTAAACTAAATTAGATACATGGGTCATTCACTCATCAAAGATCAGTTATACATTTTTAAATATAGTCCACATAAAATTATTCCCTCAATGTTTTAAAGTTAATGATGTAACAGACTTACAAATCCAGTGGCGAAACTCTGGATGAAAATATTAAATTAGTATGTGTGAATTGCCACTTATACCATATGCATAATTTAACATACTTAATAATAAATAGAACTTATTGTTGGTTAACTTGTTGATGATAAAAATATCCTATCAACACAATTCAAACATTGATATACCTATGGGCATTAAAAATAACTATTACTACCTGAAGAAATAAAGTTCTTCAAACAAACATATCTTGACATCATTAATCTAAAACTAACGCAACGTCACCTATTGTGGTGGAATTGGCATTAAGTCATCATGATTGATAGACTAAAATATACAAATATATAGGCTCCTGAGAGCTGGAAAAGAATGTGGTGGCTTTCAAAAATACCTAACTTTGAGGCAAAAACTAAGATGTCTGGAACTTGTCTACAGTACATCTGGGAACAGGAAAAACACACCAGAATAGCACAATCCTCTCTCATGAGATTTCCAATGCTTATAAATGTGATCATCATCACTGAAAATACAAGACAATAACCCTCTTTTGGGGACAAGCACTATCAAATCATGGAAATACAATACAATAAGGATGGAGGACCTTGTCTACTCCATAAAACATACTCAAAATTATTAACTAAGCCTAACTCTATGAGGCTAACAAATACTAACTAATAGCAAGATATATACTTCACCTGAATTAACCAAGTTATTCCTAAGAAATTTAAAAATACAAAAACGTATCTTCAATATAAGAACCAACAAAGCAAAAACTGCGTCAAAATGACTAGTATGAGAAATACTTTAAAGTTAAATGCATATAAAATTCTAGGCAAGGCACAATGCACTCAATAAAATATTCAATACTAAAATATAATAATTAAAGGACTTTTGATTGCAAATTAAATGCAAGAATATTAATTCTCAATGCTTATAAAAAAAAATATTTGTAATTATTATTACTATAACACTCATAAAACAAATGAATGGAAATTCTCTGATAAACTTCTTTAGCTGGTTTAAAATAAAATTGAGTGAAACAACCCATTTATTATAAACTAAACTGTGATATTTAAATCTCTGTAAATGAAATTATTAAATAAAACTAGCTGGTGTAATGCTTAATAAATAAACTAAATTGACCTAAGAATGGCAAAATATTTGCTCATTCTAATAAACCCATTAAACTTTAAAATTATAATCCTAATTTACCTGATATATTTAGGCAAAAAGTGTTGCACAAAATATATATAGCATAAATATCTTTATGGTTTCATTTTTTTAAACCAATAAAATAAACAAAAAAAAATGATTAATACAGTAACTCAAGTTCATATTTCAGCTCCGTAATGGTTTTCCATTTAAAATATGTAGATAATTTCTTCAAGCTAATTTATTTATCCGAGTTCGAACTTTAATCAAAACACTTATAAAACATGACAATGATTTTCAAATGAAAATGTTCAATAGTTCTTTAAATAAATACTTTTACTTTCTTTGATCTTTAAAGATAATTTTAAATATTGAAATAATAAAATAGCATAAGCCGGCATTGGAAAAATAAATTCTTCAGCTGATTACATTTTTTTATATTTATAATCCTACGTTCAAATGCAGAATAATTATAATGTATTGATTTAGTTAACTTTCACTGTTCTCCATTAGATAAACATATGTTTTTAAAAATAGAGCTCTTTTTTTGAAACATTTTTTTTAAATATTTCACAATGTATTTTTTTAAATACATTTCCTTTTACTTTTAAACACAAGAGTAGACTTTGTTTATAATTCAAGATATTTCTCAGTTATAAGCTACAATTTATGTCATAAAGTTATTTATAAATAATGGCAAAATTTATAAATTCTTTTAAAGTTTTACTTCCAAATAACTTCTTTTTCATACTACTGGCACAAACGAGAATTAGTGTTTTAAAACATACATTTTCCTCAGAAACATTATTCTGTTTACATGTATATATCATGTATTGATATATGAAGAATTAAATTTAAAGTCAATTTTAATTTATGAGAAGCTGATGCATTTTCATTATAATATTTTGAAATTTTGACTGTCTTTTAATTTCTTCACGTATATTTTTAATTTAATAGGACATATAATAATTATCCTACAGATATGATAATCTATTGCAAGAACATATTTAGCCATATATATAATTAATAATTTAGGCTTTAATAATATTTTCATTTCCAAATAAAGAAAAATGAACAAATAAAATGTAGATAAAATAAGGGACGCTAACTTTCCTTCAAACATTGTTTACTATAATCTTATGCTTCAACTGGAATTAAAATTGTCAGAAAATGAATTACTTTTTTTAACTTCAGCAATTCAAGTTTACAAGACGATTTTTAAATAATTATTTTAAACATATTTTTACTTTTTTTTTTAGAAAATATAAAGTTTTAAAAAATTACTTTTTATTAAAGAAATTTTGAGATCCAGCCACAGGTAGAATTAAAAATCAGATAAGCCCCTGAATGACATCTGGATCCCTGTTTTATATAATTATATTTAATACACCCACAATTCATTTGAAAACCAATAAAAATTATTTTTTTATCAACCATTAACATTCTTGACAATTCAGCTGTGGAATTCATGTACTGACGTAATCAATTGAATATTAAACCATGTGACTCACAGCTGCAAAGTCAAAAATTCATTGTTAACAAATATTATGCAACACTTTTAATGATATTTTATAAACACAATGGCAATAAATATAAAATTTAAAGTTATACCTCTCTATTAAACTTTTAAATATTTAACTTTAATAACTTTATCCATACATTTGTTTTATTTTTATTTTATTTTTTTTAAACAATATTGGAATTAAACTATTTTTTTTATTCTTATGTTTACATGTCTCTTGCAGGCACATACATATTCTCACATTTGTGGGTGATATGAACGCACACTAATTGTTTAAAAGTTATTTTTAAAACTATAACAATAAAAATATTAATGACTATTTAATCCAAAATAATTTTTACAAGTGAAACGCTAAGCTAAATTGAATCTAATAATATTATTACTGTTTTAATGAAAACTTACAGATTACTTTTTTAAATTTATTATTAATATTATTTAAAACATTTATTTACAATATCTATTTATTATAATTTAGACATTAAAATGAATTATACAGTAGTTATTTTAAAATACATTTAATATTATTTATCAATTCCCAACTATTTCTGATATTTCTTTTAATTCAAATTATTATCTAGCATCCCTTATCAAACTAACTAGTATATATACCAGGGGTCCCCAACCTTTTTGCATTTAAGAGCACATTCTATAATACCGGCCATGTGGCGGGCACCATTTATTTTTTTCAATGTAAATTTATAGTTGGATATTGTTAATAATACACATAATGTACAAAAAAATATTTATTTCAAAAATAAAATTTTAACATATAATTAACGTTTATATTTTTACGCTTTAAAAGTATAATATGCCCTACAATTTGATTAGAATATAATACAATAATTTATAAGAAATTTTAAAAATTAAATTTATTTGTATCAGATAAATAATTTTTTATCGTATTCGGATAGCGGCGGGCACATGTAAAATGGTCTGTGGGCGCCATGGTGCCCACGGGCATAGGGTTGGGGACCCCTGATATATACTATATAAAATTATCCTGTTTTATTCATTAATTAATTTTCATTTTTATCATTATTTTTTTTAAAGCAGAAAATTTCAAACAAAAGGTTAAACTAAGATAACCATGATCACCTATTGGAACTAAGTGAGACTTCAGTTAGGTACAATATATATATATGTAGTCAGTGATTATAGCTACACATTTTTAGAATGGTTTAAAGAGATACTGAACTATCCAGTGTTTACATACAGGTAAAACACCATTAATCTGAAATCTCTGATTTTCCAAGGCTATTTTGGATTTTAAGAATAGATATTATATTCTCATTGTAAACCCAAATTATGCTAAGATTGGGGGTGGATGCAGGAAACTCACTGCAATTAGGCAGAATAATTTGTAGGTATTTATTGAAATTCTTTTCTTTAATTTTATTTGTAAATTTTTATAAAAATTATTTATTGTAAAGATTTTAAGCTCAACCATGGGAATTTTGTTTTTTGGATAATCTCCAAGTTTAATCCATTTTCTCTTAACCGTAATCTCTATTTTACACAACCATTCCAACAAATTTCCTTTCATCTCACATGAGATCTATTTCTAGGTCTTTTACATTATCTTGGAATCCAATATAAAACTTCAACTGTTCATCTGTTATCATAATCCCTTCTTGCAATATGTCCAGTCTAGCTCCATTTTAGTCTGTTTATTCTTTCAATGATGTTTGTTCTCTTTCAATCTCTGTTATGCTTAACACATATCTCTGTATACATTTGTTGAAATGCTCATATCTCAGATCCATAAATAAGAATTGGTAAAACATATACATTAAAATCTTCCTATTCAAACACATAGGTATATTTTCTTTTAACATCAAGTTATTTCTCTCAAAAACACTCTATTTGAGTTTAATTCTATGATTAATTTCATCCATTATGCTTGCATCTGTATTAATAATCTGACCAATGTATTTGTAGTTATTAACTTCTTCTAATTCATGATAATTAATTTTATTCTCTTTTTTTTTCTGAAAAGTTATTGTAGGAAAAGTTTGTGAAATAAACTCAAAACCATAACAACGATAATATATGCAAAAAAAGGCAATGTTTCAAAAACTAAATATGAGAGAAATAAAATATGGATCATTAATTAGACACATTACCTAGTCAAAATCTGATAATTAAAGAATAGATCAAAATGCTCTATCAAAATATTATTTAAAAGAATCAAATTTAGGTTTTTTATGAGATGTAAAGCAAATTTGGTGATTAAAGAAATATAATAATTATCCAAGAATCAATAAATTGGATAACTTTAATTTTATTTAATAACAGCAAATCTCGAAACTTTCCAGCTTCAACAATAGATATGATGTAATGTGATGCATTGTGGCTTCTTCTTTCTCAGAGTTCGGAATATCTCAGCCAATATGCCCAGTGTAACAATAAGAAAAATAGAGCTGCTTTAACCTAACCTAGAAATAGACAGAGGGGTTTGAACCTCGCCTACTCCTCCAGATCACCACCGTGACTTACTCCCCTAACCTCACAAGAGTTAATTCTTTTAATATAGCTCAGTGGTCAGGTAGAGATGAGACCCAAAGAAAGGGAATTCTAATATGTGATGATCAGGTTTACATATAGAAGAAAAACAATATCTACAAAGTTGTTATAATGGTGAATTAGAGTTTATCATTTACATAAAATAATAGTTAATGATTGAATAAGATTGTTACAAATGATATTCCTCACAAAATATACAGATAAAGAAAAGATCAAATGATCCTTTGTAATGTACATCAATAATTATAGAAAATGCTAATTTGCATTGTCAACAATCGGGTTATTCCATTTAAGAGAGAGACAGTGATGAGATTACTCTGTGGTGCCATTACAAGGTAGAACTAACCATTTAAACTAGTTAAATACACTCTAGACTGAATTTGAATACAACCTTCTTATACTTAGATTTTAACTATAGAAACTCCCAATAAAACATTGTGGCCCTTGGTGATTAATTATATGGGTTTGAAGAGTGGGTCTTGAAATATGATGGCTTCATTTTATGCTAACTTAATTCTGGATAGCCACTTTGCCTCTAAACCGTGGTTAGAGAAAGGAACCCATTCACCGCAGCATGATTCGAATTCAGGAATGAAGCTTTAAACGCTTGTGTCCTGTTCTTTTCTTGAAGATTTCATGAGATCCAGTCTATCAACCAATTGGGATCCCATTGACGTGCATTAGTTAATGAAGTTATGAAGAAAAGGGAACGATGTGTATGTGCCGAGACACCCACGGATCACCAAGTAACACAATATGAGAAAAACGTGGTACAAATGACCCTAAAGTTAAAGTATTGTTATACTGATGTATATAAATTTGTGTAATTGCAAATATTACTATACTGAGAAGATCCGCTATAAATAATTATTTACTTTCTTTTTATAATTAATAAATATGCTTTTATACTGGTCTTATACCAGCAGTTATACTTATGATGGATATAATGATCACTAATTATTATTATTTAACTTGTTTTCCCACAGAGTAATAAATATTACAGAAATTAATTTATATATCAATCATACTGTACTCTCTTTTTACACCTAAAACAATCACGAATGCTTAAATTATGTTTCTGATAACATTCATATATATTAGTAAACCCTTAGATAACTATATAGAATATAATATGAGTGAGGATTTTTTTTAAAAAAAAACACAAATCAAATATTTTAAGAACATAGACATGTCTTTTAGTTGAACTATAAATTTGAAACATTACATCAATTTAAAATTACAATCAAGCTTACTGAGTTTTCTCTCTTTTCTGGTAATAACATACAAAAAAACTCTAATGGTAAAATGGAGGGAAATGGATGGAGTAGTTTTATTCAAAGAAATTTTATAATAATTTTAAAACGTTCCCATATTTATTATAGTGGGTAAAACAAATAGAGATAAATTAAAGTTTATCCATTTAGCTACCTTCCAATTCCTGCTATATATATATTGAACCGGATGCTTTATCTGATTCAATAGTTTCATCGCATAAATAATATTAATTTGATTTTAATAAAGTTTAAAAAGAAAACTATTTAAAAGTTGTTTATAAGAGTATGTGTAATAACGCACATATGCAGTTACATTTTAAAATATCTCATTTTTACTTTTTAATAAATTTTAATTCTAAAATGGTTTTCTTTTGTCACTTGTTTTTTTTTTATAATTTAAGAAAGTAATTAAAGGCAAGCAAACTTTTAATCTTTAAAAAAAATATTCTAAATTTTAAAAAAAGTTAATCCTTTCTGAACAAAACATTTTAGTTTTGGAAAGTTGTTTTTTTTTCAATTACATTCTTGTTCTGATCGCAATCGATTTTTAATTTATTTTAACTAAAGCTGAGACTTGCTGTTATATTTTTAAAATTAATCATAAATAAGATTAACCCTGGTAAGAATCTTTAATTAGGATTTGGGCCGAGATAAAGATTTGCCCTGGGTAGAAAACTACTAATTAAAAATGTTTCAGAAAGATAAGAGCTCATATAAATAACCCTGGGATTTCAGGCTAATTATTCTCCAGCTATTCTGGTTTATGCTGCTTGTTTAGTTTGCTGCAACTGTTAGTATGCCAATCTTAAGACTTCTGTGAATTACTGTGCTATTATAAATTCCCAAGAATGCCAAAACTTTACGCCATGAAGAATTGCCTCAATATCATGCTGTGCTAAGCCAACTTAAAGAAGAGTCTTGGATTCCAAATCATCCCTGCAAAATCATGCCGTAATAGCTCAAATCGGAACTGATTTCTAACATTGCCTTCTGAACAGTAATGGAAACCTAGTCTTCACCAGAATTTTCCAATAGAATTAACTATATGTACCATGCTGAAAGACTCCTCACAGTCTTAAACTTATACCTCTGACCTTAATCTTAAAAAGTAACTTATTTTTTTTATATGATATCTTTTGCCTATTAAATGTACATATTTGAAGTATTTATTCTATGTATTTTCTTATTGCATTTGTAGTGTGTATTGGAATCTTAGTTTTAAGATTTCATGCTTGCTTTATATTTATTCATAAGAACATGTACTGAGAGTATATTTCATAAAGCTATTTGTATTTATAATTATTTCACTTTCTTAATGAAAGCTTGGGCAGATTAAGTTATTATCTGATTACTTACTTGTCTTCTATTGAGACTTTTAATTATTATATTGCAGCTTAAGTTTGGCCAATCATTTGGTTGGTGATTCACCTGTTATATATGTCTGTTTTGCTTAAATCAGAGATTTAATGTTCCCTCAATTTTAAATTATCTATGCCTGAGTATTTTCTAAGTTTTCTATTTTCATTAAATTGGAGGTTTAAGTTTTCTCCCACTCTACAACTCATACCCTGTCATATTCACGTATCATATTTATTTTTCTTGCATTGTAATCAACCATGGTGATCTTCAATGTGGTTGGCCATGCTAGTGATCACTCACCCATGTTAGTTTCATTGATTCATTCAAGAATCTTTCATTTGCTATTTGTCTTAAAACTTTTTGGAATAAGGAAACCAGAGTTGCTTGGTGAATCGTCAGCTGAAGGAAAATTCGTTCCTCCTTTTTAATTCTCTATTAGAAAATTAGTCTGTCTGCCAGAGCAGTGATGCTTAATTTTTGTTAGTACACGCCTGATAGAACCGTGTTTATTGTGTATAAATCTCTGTGCTTGAAAATTTTTATATTGCTCTTAATAAATTTTAAAGTATTTAAAATTAGTTTCACTGACATTTGTCTTATTGCTTTTATTTCTCAATTGTCTGAATAATATTATCAAGCTCTTGCTCTCTCTCTCTGGGTCTGGTCAGTACAAATCATCATCATCATTAACTCTTGATCATGGTAAACAAATTTCCAGGTATGCAGTGATCTAGTGGTGCCCTCCATGATCAAAAGCAGAAATAATCATCCAGTACAATATATTCCACATTATATAAAAAAAAATTGTTTTTTTCTTAGAAAGTACACAAAAGAAATTATATAACTATTTACATATGAAAGAATAAAATTTTCTGTCACCATTATACATGTTACCAATCTATCTAAGATATAGTTTGTGGATATTCTTAAATATAAAATGATACAATTTGTGAATATATATATATAAAGACTTAAGACAGCATAGATAGATATTTAACATATGAAAGTTTAAATAGTAAGATTACAAAATATAAAACTATATAATACTATACATAGATAGTTATGAATATAAAGTTAACGGTAACTTAACGTGTGGGTGTGGATATAGCAGGTTGGTCCAGCAATGAGAAGCGATTTATCATGGCTAGGTATTGACGCATAGCTTAGCTTCTGACGGTAATTGCAGCTTTCCCCAGGCTTCCATGTTCATAATACATTTTGGGTAGTCATCCAATATCAGATAGCAGGCATCAGTCAGGCATTCTCTTAAGCTTCTTCAACTGGACTACATAGTTCCAGACAACGTATATTTTTTTAGATTTTTTTACAAAAAAAAAAACGAAAAGACAACAATTCAAAATACAGTACAATTTATAATAATATTTTCAAGAGATCTTCAGCAAGTTTTTTTTTAATAAAATGAAACTTCCTATTTATATCCTTTTTAAAATTCCATTATACTAATTAGTGACTACCAATGCCTCCATTGTTTCATTTCCCGATATCCTGCATTACAAACAATTTACATTTTAATATAATTCTTGTTTTAATGATGTCTAGATTACATTCCTATCTTAATGGATTTTTGTACATTAGCAATTTACATTTTTATCTTCTGATGCAATATTTTTTTTATTTATATAAATAAAATAATAATTTATAACTTTCTCTCTTTTCTGTAAGTGCCTATTTTAAGCCAATTTCATTTACAACTTTATTCACTGCTATATATAGTCTATATATCTATAATCATTAGTTTTAAAGCACATTCACTGTGATTGGATTTATGGTCCTTGGTTAGTCCACAGTGAATGGTGAGGTCAGCATATATATGACTGTATATATGTACAGCTTCACCAGAGAAACATGGGTACTGTTCTATTAGCCGGTGTCGGCCGCTTGATGGCATTGTTACTATGCAGAAACCCAGAAATATAACGTTACCGGGTCACTGGCATAAAGATTATTTTTTTAATATCTTTATATATTAATGTATGTTAGCGTATCTACAAAATCAACAAGTTTGTTTATTTATTTAGTTGATGATGTGGAATATATGTATATAAATGAGAAGTTGGATGATAGAAATTAAAATAAGTTCAAAACAATTTTTTCTTAAAATTTTACTCTCACCCTAGTATATAAGGCGGATCTCATTTGTAAATAAATTAGACAAGTTATATATGTATATTTAATCAATATCAGATATATATTAATTAATTACACATTAGAAGACAATAGTTATATACACGTCTGCTAATTTAATATTTGGAATAGATATATACGGTACGATCTTTTTCATATATTTATATATTTAATATTAATCAGATCTATGTACATAAATAGTTAGTAATTAATCATGCTAAGAATAAAATGCTGGTATAATAACCACATCTAAATTAATTTAATGTCTTTAAGGAAAAAAGGATTTTTATTCATTTCATAATGGATTTTTTTTTAGCACCTATATATTAATGTTAATAAGGTTGTTTGACTGTGTCTGCAATACTATCGTGTGTCTGCATTCTTTTACTGCTTTCCAAAATATTTCATTGGCCAATCCTTAAATATTGAAGATGCCCAGAGTGAACTCATCCTAAATGGGCAAACCAAAGAAATGGAAATAAGCTACCAAAGCATGCTTCATTCCTGAACCCTGGGTCACAATTCTGAAGCCGTCAAACCAGGTCTCCTTTCGAAGAGAACACTTTCGCCGACAGGAACTGAAATGGTTTTGGAAATCTCCAGTCTTATCATTTTGCCGCACATACATCTCTTGGCATGTAGGAGTATGTTGCCTTATAAAAATGCCACTGCACCAGCTTCTGTGGATGGCAGTTGCAACAATTTGAAGGATCGGTTTTGCAGTCAGCCATTTTGTTTCATATGTGTTCTGACACAAACATAACTTTTCACATGAGCTCAGCGAAATCGTGTTTGGCCGCACCCTTTCTGAATTTTTTGAAGCTTCTACATTGAGTAGGGAAGCATAGTGATGGGTTACAATTGTTAGTAGGTAATAGTACATCATGTGATTTGTAAGCTAATTAGTTTGTCATGCATATTTGAAGAGTTATGGCAGGCTGAAGTCCAGATACCCTCACACGATATTGTGGAGAACTTTGAACTATGAGCATTCGGACAAAGTACGTAACACAAAGCAAGCCGACAGCAGCCACCATATAAACAGCATCTTTCTGTGCTTTTGCATAGAAATAATGCCACCAGCGGCCACATAAATGGCATATTTGTGTTGTTGCCAAGTGGCCAATACCAACTAATAGAACAGTACCAAAACCTGTTAGTCATCTTACCGTCCCTTTCCATTTTCCAGCCTGTTTTTCCCATATTCTTCTCTATCCCATTTTCACAACATAATATTTGTCAACTCTATGGCCTTTATATCTAAATCCCCCCTTTTCTTTTCCCAAACCCAGCATAAAAACTAAGAATCACTTTCTGTATAATCATTTTCTTTATATTTAAATTTTCTCACAACTTCATTATTTGTACTCTTTCTGCTTGTAGGCATTTACATTCAATTAATGATGCCTAATATTTTCTATGCCTTTCTTACATAATTTTCAGACTAAATCACCCATATTTTTCCATTTATATGCATATTTCGTTGCTGGTAAAGATCCTGTTCAAGCCTTAAACAATAAACTACTTTCCTTGCTATTATTATAAATTAACTCACACCCAATATTGTTTACTTCTATATATATTTAAACTATTTTTATTCTCCAAACTAATTCCCTATCTCTCCAACTCTCTATTTTTATTAATGTGTCTATTCTTCTATCCCATTCCTTGCAGCTAGAGTGTTAATCATTCTCCTAACACAATCACCCCACCTTTTGTATAAGTATACTGACATAAAGTCTTTATCTAAATCTGCTGTATACCATACTACCTTAATCACCCATCTTCTTGCCTATTCTTTACTTATAACCCAATTAAATACTATTTTGGATATTATCTTATTATCTATAAACTGCAATCTACCTTACATTTTCATTTTGTGTTTTGCATCACTCATATAAAAACTTGACCATCCCATTTCTCCTTGAATTGCCTCCTTTGCCATCCATACTAATGCCTGTTTTCCTATTTATCTTTGTACTTTTTCTAAGTAATCTAATATCCCTTTACTAACACATAATGCATTATTGCCATATGTTAACCCTATTACTGCCACTCCCTTCTATACAATTCTAGCTACATCATATTTATTATATGAAAACAGTATTAATTTTTTTATCAGTCCCTTTCTTTTTCTTTGTTTCATTTATCAGTTTTTTCTCCCATTTAGCCAAGAAATTTCTCTGATTACTTAAGACAATTCCCAAATAGTTATGCCTATTCACCACATTTAGCTTTATATTCCCCAATAAAATTTCTTCCTCTTCTTTTTCCCCAGCATTTATCATCATTCCCAAATAATTATACCTATTCACCATATTTAACTTTATATCCCCCAATAAAATTTCTTTCTCTTCTCTTTCCCCAGCATTTATCATCATTACTTTTAATTTTTCTTCACTAAATTTAATCCCCATCTCATTACCCACCCTTGCACAAGTCTTCAGCCTAACCTCCATATCTTCCTTACTTTTTGTGCATAAGTAGATATCATCAGGAAATAAAAGATCTGATCATGTTTATACTCTCTTGCCAACTATTAATGGTATCTCAATCCCTCTTCCTAGTCTTTCTATTGCTCTCTCCATTTCTCTTAAATATAACAAAAACAAAATAAGTGACATAGGGCATCCTTGTCTTAGTCCTATCCCATTTTTAACTTTAACTGATTCTATATTTCCTAATTGATATGTATAGTAATTATTTTCATACAATCTCCTTATAATATCCACTAAAGCTCATTCATTCTCAAATTTACTAAACTTACCCATAATTTATTTCTATTACTCTTATCATATGCCTTGTGTGACTACAAATAAACTATCTCCTATATGCCTCTCCGATCAAAAACCTCCCTGCATTTCTCCCACTATATTATTTTCTTCCATCCATTTTGCGACCCTTCCAGTCCCCATGTATACAAAAACTTTATATAATACTGACATTACCGCTATTGATCTTCAATTGCTTAACTTTCTATGATCCTTAACATTTCCATTAAATAATGGCCTTATTCTTGTATTATTCCAGCTATTTGGAAATTATTTTCTGTGCCATCTTATTAAAACATGAGAATAGATTTAATTTTGCTCTATTTCCTACATTCATCACCACATCTGCTGCCCATCCATCAAAACCTGTTGCCTTTCCACTTTTCAATTTCTTCCCTGCCTCATTCAATTCATTTTTTGTAAACCTAATATTTCCATTATTAAATGTTTTCATGTTTTTTTATCACTGTCCTTCACAGCTAACATCTTTTCTATATTCATTACATACTTATTTAAGATTGTCTCTAATTCTTCTCTAGATCTACACTCTGTTCCCTCATCATCTAATAATACTATTTTTCTTTCCCCTACATTCTTTCTTTTAATATATTTTCAAAATTTTTTACTCCCATCTCTTCCACTTTTATTAATATCTTCCAACAGTTTACTATTTAATTTCATTCTCTCTATATAATTATCTATTTTAGCCAACTTCTTTTTTAAGTACTTTTCCCATTTAACATTAACATCTTTTTCACTTTTTTTGTTTTAATAGCATACTTATATTCGCTGCATGCTATTTTCTTCTCTATTATACTTTTACTAAGGCTCACTTTTATATTACTTTTATTCTTCTGAATATTCTCACCTAAAACCCTATTTGCCATTTTTTCTACTTTACCACATGAGTCCTTATATTTATTCCCAACAAACTCTTCCATGATTTCTTCTACTTTTATTTTATATTCCTCTAATTTATTCTTACCATTCATTCTCCATCTCTTTCACTATCCTTTATACTTTTATTACTATTTACTAAATACAGAAAGAAAAAAAACATACTTTAATATTTAAATTTCCCACTTTGGACTGGTATCTAGCTCTCACCCTTATCAGTGAGGCTTGGAACTCAAAGTTGCAGGAATAACAAGATATAAGAATGGGTTTTGATTAAATAAATACTAAGGATAAAAAAATTTATTCTTCTGCAGGATCACTGATTATGCAAGTTTACATTAGATCGCACTAGAGTTAAAAACTGTTTTTTTCTTAATGTATAAATAATATTGCTTAGAATTTTTTTTTTTATATTATCAGTCTTATTTAGATTATAATAATAAATTTTTTTGTTTGAAATATTAAGTTTTAAATTCTGTTCGTTAATTTTATTTTTTAGCAGATGATATTTTGCAAGTTGTCGCTCTACTAGAGGAATTCCTGAATCTTCATATAGGGAGACATGAAACCTTACTCCATCTTTACATTGACCAAGATGACAGTATGATTGAGGTTTTGAAAGTTCTTTTGGATTTTTATCATAGTTTTTCTACTCGGTAACAAGATTTGTTTTTTTTTTTTACATATTCTTTAGTAAACAGAATACATTTTATTTTGAGCAGCTTGTGGCTGATATTTAAATTTGAATGTAAAACTATTTTCGTTATTATATTTGAATACAGTCATAAAATAATATTTCATATAGAGATACTGTAAAGGTTTAGACTTATTGCTGATTCCGAATATGTGATTAGTTTAATAATAATTAAGCATTATTACAAAATTAAAAAAATGTCTAATCAATGTAGCACTAAATATAAGATTCTAAATTACATTATGTTTATAACTCGGGTATTACATATACTGTTTTGTGAGGCAAATTCACGGAAAATAATGCCCTATGTCAGGGGTGGGCAAATAGCAGCCCAGGGGCCACATGTGGCCCGCTAAGAGTTTTTATGCAGCCTGCTAAGACAGTCAGAAAAATCTGCTTTGAACTGAGATTTCCTTCCCATGCGCAATCAAAGATTTGTCATGAATTTTCCACTAGGACAGCTATGTCAATACACATGCATAGTGTAGATATGATGCACAGTGCTTTTCCAGTTGATCTAGTTAATTGCAATTTTGTCTTTGAAACAGTATTTCCAACTTTAGTGAAACCATGAACCCTCCGAAAAAATATAAAATCAGTGATGAATGTCATGTGTTTAATGAAGAATGGATAAACAAATATTTCTTTGATAATACAGGAAATAAAGCAGTGTGTTTATTGTGTCATGAAAAAAGGTGCAGCCTTCTGCTAATCTTCACTTCCACAAAGTGGCCCCTTAGCCAAAACAATTGCCCACCCCTGCCCTATGTGATTTAGTGCAATGGTAGAGTGTCAGACTCTGGAACATAAAATCCTCAAATCGATCCCTGTTCTGGCATTTCCAGCACTTGAACTTCTTATAAATTCCCAAGCAATAAAGTCTTTCAATATTTTTTTTTTTTTTTAGAAAAACAATAAAAAAGATGGTTACAAACAATTAAAATCGAATATACAAGAAATTATTAAATATTATGAGGGCATGAAATCATTAATAATAAAATAATCATGAAGACAAACATAACAGAAATGGAAAATAAATTATTGAAATATAATAGACATGCAAAATGAATGAGAAATCACCAATTGACTAAAAGAAAAAAAAATTTACTAGATTGGCAATTGCAATATATAAATATTCTTAGACCAATGAATGAAGCAAGTATTAAAAAATATGATTAGAAAAGATATGTCATGATCTTTAGATAAATTAAGAGGAAATTAATTACCTAAGGGTTATCGATTATATGTTTTCTATTGTGTAAATTAGGAATAAGCAAAATATCTTTTCTAATTGTCACTGTGAGTATGCATTCTTACTGTGTTTCACCAACATTCTTATAATTCTCTTTTTAAAATGTGAAGTACATTTTTTGAGACAATCTCAATAGAATTAATAAAAGAGATTGTCAAAGTTAGATACAGTTAAAATTGAATTTACGAGAACTTATTGAATATTATTTGATCTGATTCGGGATTATGATGATGTGAGTTACATGACTAGAAAATAGGGCATGGAAATAAATATAACAAAAACAGAAGTATATGTATGGGAAGAATACAAAAAATTATAAAATTAAAAGATTAACTGCAAATAGAAAAATATTGAGGAATATTAGTAACTAGCCATGACGATCACCCAAAGAGAAGCAGGCAGATAAAGCTATAAAGAAATGTATTTAATGGGATATTATAAGATCAGAATATAGTTTACCAAAAGCCAATAAACAATGAATATATGACCCAACAGTGAAAAGATATTATATAGGAAAATTAAGTTTATCAATTAAGAAAAGAATGGAAAGGGAACTGATAACTACAAAAATAGATTATTGATAAAAATCTGCAAGGGGGTCAAGGAGAGTGCATAAGGAATGAAGGAATTCAAGAAATAATGAATATTGAACACAGAGGATATCTCAAGACAGATGATCAAAACAGATATTATATTGGATATCACTAGGAAAGAGAAAAAGAGGGTATCTAAAAAGGAATTGGAAAAAAGGAATAAATAGAAAAAATTTTCAGGAGAATTTATGAATGGATATAGAGATATGTTGATTGGGAATTGGAAAATGTCATAGAGCATAATAGACCAATAAGAAGGGGAAGATATTTATAGTAATAAACTTTAATTGCATGCTTGCCTGCAATATAAAAATATCTATAGACATTTTCTTTCAATTGCAGTATTGGATCTTAATCAATTTCTATTTTCCCATGATCACCATCTCTTATACTGGCACATAATTGTTATTAAACAAGACAAAACTCTCCATACAGTAGTGCCACCCTGTGCCAACCAGAATAATCAATGGATGCCAGAAGACTTGTGCATAAATTCCCTATTTAGTGCCTACTCATCCAATATCCCCAGACTAGTTTCTGGGTTGTGACTGTCAGTGAGGAGGCTTGGATCTGAGAGTATGGAACCTAGATCTTAGGATCTAATGCAACCCTCACTGATGAAGGTCAAAACCCAAAAACTAGTCTGGGGATATTGGATGAGTAGGCACTAGATAGGGATTTTATGCACAAGCTTTCTGGCATCCATTGATTACTCTGGTTGGCACAGGGTGGTACTACTGTATGGAGAATTTTGCCTTGTTTAATTTCTATTTTAGTTACTCACTGGATAAAATAAAATAATAATAAAGCAACCACAGATATTCAGCAGCAAGTGTGACATTAATATTTACGTATAGAAATAAATGTAAGAAGTTTCTTACTAAATGGATATTTCAAGTACTGAAGATTAAATTGAACACCGTAATCTTACAGCTTATCCATCCTACTAAATTAAGATAAGATGTTAATTGTTATAAAGGGCTATCATTTGGGATCCCTTTCTTAGTATAAAGTTGAGAAACATTAAAACTTTAAAAAAAAATTCATATGCTTGAATTCAATGATCTATATATCTATTGAGTATTTTACTAATAGTTTCAACTGATTCATGGTCTTCATCAGAGCTTTTAAAATTTGAACTCTTATGAAGGCTGTGGTTCAGTCGAAACTGTAAATAAAATAAAATCAAAGATTATAAAAATAATTCCACAGACTACATCAGAATTTTTAGAATTTATTTACAAGTTCTGATAAAGACTGTGGATCTGTTGAAAAGTATTCGTAAAATAAAATCAAAGATTCAGCTGCAAAGAAGTGGGTTTTTTTTTTGCAGTTGTAATGTTTTAAAGAAAAATAAAGCAATGCAAAAAAGAGATTGCTCCATTGTTTATAATGTTGCCTTAAAATTCGATATTCAGGAATCTAAAGGTGTAAGTTTGACTCCTATAGTATTGTCACCTGTTCATGTCAGCAACACTTGAAGAAGAGCGGAGAATCTACTAACCTGTATTATCTATTTATGTGTTATTACTAGCAATTGTTTGTATTTGGAAAAGTTTAAAATTTTTTAGACATTCAACATTTAATAATAAATAGATGATGGAAATAATCCAACATATTATCCAAGGAATTAGGAAGTTTTATAAATAAATATAAAAGTTACTAATCAAAATATTTTAATTTGCTTTTGAGCAGGAGACTTAGTGTAAAGTTTAAACTATGAAGTTATTATTAATGTTAATGGTATTTTATTCCTTGCTCTTTAGTATATTGATTAATTACCTTTTCATTATCTTTGTTTTGGTTCCAGTTCCTATGTAAATGATATTACTGTTAGTAAAACATATTGGAATGGAGTTATTAATCATGTAGATATTTATAATTAAGATATTTATAATTAAAAAAAAAAAACAACAGATAAAAAATTTTAAATTATACAATTGACATTTTTAAATATACAATACATATTAATCTATTTATGGAATAAACAAATCCAAATATATTAAAATAATTCACAAACTAGATCCTCAATAAATCATTCTAATGAACTTGTAAATAATGACCAGCTTTTTATTATATCAATGCCAGTCTATTTTGTGGATCTAGTTTGCGAATTATTGTTGTAAGACATTCGGATATTTGCCTGTTTTAATACTTGTTTGTTTCTTGAATAGATTTGATAAGCTATAAAATTATTTACATGTTCGTTAAAATCATTAAAAATGATATTTGTGTATATATGTTTGTAAAATTGGTAAATTTTAAAGAGCTGTAAGAACAACCAAAACATCAATAGAAGAATAAAAGAATTATTGGACTAGATCTTTTTTGAAGAATATATTTATGAACTATTTAAACAAACAGATTAGCTTTATTACAATTGAAAAAAAAAGATAATGTGCGTACAATTAGAGTTCATCTTGTTTGATTAACGAAATTATTTAAAAATTTATAATCTTAAATATATTCCTATTTTTAAATAAATCAAATAAATATGATATTTTCAAGATCATCACTCTATGCTAAAATCTGCTCGTAGTATGTTTAAATAATCACTGAACACCAGATGTTACTAAATTCCCATCTCTTAAATATTTCTGATTTTGCTTCACAAATGAAAATTAGGATTTAAATTTGGTATTAATGCGCTTAAAGATCTAGCGGCAGTTTTTTCTTCTTCCTATCAAATTAATATCTTAAAATTAAAAAGAAAAAACCTAAGATTTCTGAACCCATGTTGCATGAGTTTCTAAATATTTTAGAAACCTCAATTTTAAGATAACTATAGGACCTTTCTAACTTTCTGGTTAGAAAGTTTAATAGCAATAACAATGTCACATGACTTTCTTATATGCTTGCTCAAATTTTTCCAAGAGCAATTATTTTCACCCTGTTCAGGGTTTCTTTATCCTACTCGACACTTTTTTTTTTAGTTTTAGGATATTAGATTGAATAGAATAAAGGAATAAAAGATGGCTGCTAGACCATAAGAGTATTAAAACCAACTTAGAATCCCAGTTTTCCTTGATAGAGGTAAGAAGTCAGAAACTAATAGATCTGGCAATGGGAGATTTTATAGAACTATGCCATCTGGTATCAATTGATTATCCAAGCTTACAATAGATGGCTCTAGAACAGGGTAAAAATAATTTCTTTTGTAGCATAAGATATTGTCAGTGAATGCTATCCTTTTAATAATTTAAAAAAATTGTCCCCATTTGCCTACAATTAAAAATTATTAATTTAATTCAAGTTATTAGGATAAAATTAAAGATAGTGCTTGACTTTACTACTAGAGAGTTTTGCCTCATTAGGTTTAGAAAACAACATAAAATATATAAATTAAGAGAAAAAAAAAATATTTTTTTTTCATATGTCAAATGCATTGACCAGGAAGCGAACCCAGGCCAGCTGCTTGGAAGGCAAGCTATGCTAGCTGCTAGGCCACCAACGCTTGACTAAAAAAAAATTTTTTTTTCTCATCTTTTAAATAGGAAGTTAAAATTTATTGAGAAATGCTAATATTGCGCTGTCTTTTATATTGGACCATCAATCTAATCAGGGAATTTTTGGGTCACTCTCCATATTATGACTTATCACTCTGACTGATCTCAAGATTCGCCTTCTGAGGTTTTTACTCTCTGGGAAATTTCATTCTTCAAAGCACAAATAATGTTTTTGTATGGCAGGAACAATCAGGTACTCTCCCTATCAAACAGGATGATGGGAAATAAGATCTGAGAAATTGGGATTAGCATATCTTAAAAAATCTAAAGAAATTTATTTGTATTGAAAGATTCTATGTTCCTGAGTACACTTCCATTAATTAAGTTGACTAATTATTAAAAATCTCAACAGAAAAAACAATAATCACTTGTTGACACAGATTAATGATAACAATATTTGGAAAATCTATTTCCAATGTCAATGTAGTTAAAATCCTGAAACTGCCAACATTTTAAGAAAGCCTAAAGATATCGATCACTACTACTGTGGTCAACAACATCTATTGCTACCATCAGTAACTTCAGCAACTGAGAAAATATCTGCTATTGTAAAAAAAAAAGAAAAAATAATATATCTGGATTTTAATAGTTTTCTCCGTACATTCAATGTAAATAAGGCCAATTCACTTTGTATTATTTCTTTTGAAAGCAACTCTCATATTTGTGTGTTGGGTCCGTATGTTTTTTGATGTTTCACTTCTCTAAATTTATTATATCTTTATCTTTCTTATTATTTTCATTGTCAAACTTATATAATATTAATATCATTTTGTTCTTTATTACTTTTTACAATGCTTTTTTACAACTCACTATTGACAGTTTTGATTGCCCCAGCAATCTCCTTCTGAACTGTAACAAACATGAACATATGTATATGCATATATCTATGTTCATGTATATTTGTATTGTGTTGTTATAATTCTGAAGAAGGTTGCTGGGGTAATCGAAACTGTCAATAGTGGGTTGTAAAAAAAACATTCTAAAAAGTAATAAAGAACATAAATGGTATTAAATTTATTATAGCAATTAACCCTTTTCCTAACATACTTTGCTTACAACTATACACTTTACACAATAATAATAAATAAATGTTCCACTGAATAATAAACAATGAATTCCAGTGAAAAGGGAACTGATTTGGTTTTCTCTCTAAGCTGCCTGCAGGATCATTTCTAAATCAAGATATATTACGTGGTGACATGGTTTAGTTATCCATCACAAAAATTTTAAAGTACCAGCATGAAATGAGAAGCTTATTTCCGTATTTTAATCCTAGATGGAACAACATGCTAAGATAATTTTTTTAAAATTAGAACTGTTATTGAATCTTTTAAAATGATTCAAACTGTATGGCAATGAAGGCATGAGATGCAAGAATGTTTTCAGATGGTTTTCAATATTTTGTGATGGCGGGGAACGAAAACACTGCAGACAAATCAACAAAGATATGAAACATAATGTCATATTTCACATCATAACTCATGATCCAGACACGCTGGCACCTTGGTATTTTTGAGGGGAATAACTAAACTATATTGCTACATAACATGCTGATATAGAAAATGATGATGTAGTTTGTTTGGAGTAAGAACCAATCATCTTTCCACTGGGTTTTAATAAAATTATTCTAAAAAATTAATATGATAATTTTATTATGGTTTATCTTTTACTTTTTATTCTGTAATAGAGTTGGAGCATATTTATTTTCACATTTTAATCCTTTTACTCTTTTTCTCTAGATTAAAGGAACCTTCAATGTGGAATCCTCATCAACATTTTTACTGCTTTTTAAATATTATTTCCTTTGACGAAGCACTTCTTTTAGATTACCTTATTTCAGATGAAACTTGTTTTCTCTATTACTTTACATATTATATTAAATTTGTGCTTTCCGATTGGAATCATTTTGTTAGAATTCACCTGCACATATCTAAAGAGGTAGATAATCTTTCACCATCTCCTGTCACAAGGAAGCTGCTAGGATCGGCTGATAAAATTAAATTGTCACAAACGGAAAAATTTCCACAAAAAATTTGGAATAATAAGTTATGCGCTAATAAGGAATTAACAGCTTTTGAATTAACTGATACTCAGACATTCGGAAATGAAAAGAAGTCGGATTCTGTAGCTTCTGCTTCATCATATTCTTTACGTAAAAATTCTGATGTCTTATCTAGTTTCGTTATAGCTTCTATAAATAATGTTAAACTCTGTGATTATGATAGTTCTGAATCTTCTTCAGAGGAAGAAGAGAACTCGTCTCTTGACAAAACTATGATTGTAATCATGTGTTTGAAAAATACGATTACAAAACTCTCTAAGAAAGGATTATTCCCATATTCCGCTGGCCCATTGCTAAAGTTGCTACAAAAATGTGAACTTTTATATAAAAAATAAATGGATTTACTAAAAAAAATATTTATAAGTAAAATTTGTAGCGAACAACTAATCGAAAGCTACTTGAAGTCTTTATATTTCTGAGGACATCCTTTACAATCGTGGAAAGAAAGATTTTTCCAATCACTTTACATCCTAAGAAGAGACTCATTTTTAATTATTTTCAATTACTTATAAATATTTGAATAAAATTTGCAATGATTGAATGGTAGAATCGAGAATTAAAAGTCCATGGATCACATCTTGGTTCTTCATTTCCTGTTCTTAATGTCATATGACCTCCTGAGAAACCAATTATTCCATTGTTTTTTAATAAAATTTGTTATTTTTCAATTTATCATAATATTTGTGGTTTTTTTTTTAATTTTTGTTAGGGTAAATGTTTAATTCTATAAAAATTTGATTGCAATATTATACTGTGTTTTCACTGCTATATTGTTTCAAACTGTCCTGTGGATCCTGGAAACTGTGGGTAATAGGGAGTTATAAATAATATGTGCAGTTTATAGAAATGCACTGTGTCCCAGTGAATGGTTCTCTCTCATGCTGTCTTCAACACTATTTCTGAATCAATGACATATTATGTAGCAAAATAATTCTGCTTTTCACTTTAAAAATTTTAAGACACTAGCATATATGGATCACAAGTTATGACATAAAACGTGGCAGTCCGTTTTGTACCTTAACTGATGATGGAACAACACACTAATATTAAATTTTGTTTTAAATTGGGCAAAATTGCTTATTAAACATCTGAAAGGATTCTAATTGTGTACGGAGTAATGCCATGAACCACAAGAACATTTTCAAATGGTTACCAATAAGAGAGAAAATACTGAAAATGATTGAAGAAAGTTTGAAACACTATCATATTTCATGTAATAACTCATAATCCAAAAGTCAAGCGTTGGTGGCCGAGTGGTTAGCACAGCTGCCTTACAAATAGTTGTCCCAGGGTTCGCTTCCCGGCCGACACTTTGACTCATTAAAAAAAAACCTCATAATCCAAACATGCTAGTATCTTAAAAAAATTTGTGGTGAATAGTTAAAATATTCTTCTGTAGAAACATATGTGCTGATATAGAGATGGCACTGCAGGTAGCTTGGAAAAAGAACCAATCATTTCTTTACACACTTTATATATAAATATATTTATAGTGCAATTTAGTTTTTAAAATATACAGATTTAGAACATCAACAAAAAAATAAATAAAAAGATAGTACGGTAATAAATCTAGAGAGAAATCGACTACATGTCTGGCTGCATATGCAAGGTGAGGGAATCAACCAACTTAAGAGTTGATTCATGGCGTGGCTCTGGATGGTAAATTTGTGGATATGGAAATGGGAGACTCCTGGACTATACATTCTTTAACATAAATTGTATTTCAAAATGATAAACATATTAAAAATATAACAAAAAATAAAAGATCATTAGAATTAAATATATTTGTAGCTGCTGAGATAAGAAAATAGAAAACTACTCCAATGGTGTTGTGAATTTCTAAGATTGGACACGTTAATCCAGCTAAAAATGCTTATCTAAAGCTTTTGTAAATTAGAAGTGTCACAGGTGCGGAAAGTTAAAACATGAACAAATAATATATTGTAAATTTATTATTATAAATACGATTGGATCTTTCAAGATTCTGTTAGTTGTAGTGGAAGACTTGAGATGAAAAGAATGAAAAATGTGTACTTTATACTACTTAAATCCTGCTTTATTATATGAACCATTTCTTTTTACATCCATATTCACTTTACATCATAATGTTTCTCCTATATTTCAACTATCTTTTATGATCATTTTCAAAGATTATTATTTTTTTATATATATTTATCTTCATATAAAGCTAAACTAATCGATAAAATAATCAAACTTATCCCAAATTCACAACTAACCTAGTCTAGCCAAAGAAAACTGAAACACAACCAATGGTTTCACTGCTACAAGCAGATTTCTCAAGGGTAAATGACTAAAAGATAATTTTAATGTTAAGGATGTGTGGGATGTAATTAGAATTGTGAATAATGTTTATTATAAATTTACTGTTATCTTTTAGTCCTTTACACTTGAAAAGTCTGCTTGTAGCAGTGAAACCATTGTTTGTGTTTTAGAGTTTATTTTCTTTTGCTGGTCTGGTTAGTTGTCAATTTGGAGTAAGTTTGATTATCTTCATTTAAGTATATATGCCACATATACTTGACCATTACTTACTTTTTATGTTTTTTTTTATATATCTTGTTTTTAAGCTATCATATTTGTAATAGTAAAATATACATAATATATACTGATGTGAAGATAAATATAATGTAACGGTTTATTCCGGCGTAATCACATATATGTGGTATACATTTATTACGTATTTCAAACCTAAGTTTTTGCTCTTTTATTTAACAAAAATTATAATGTGAACACATATATGTAGTTGGTTCTGCAATATACTCTAATTACTTGCCCAGCATATTTATGAGCATCAATAATGACCTCAAGCACCAATCTTACCTATGAATAAATAAGAATTATGCTGGGAGAGGATGAGTATCTATTTCTGGTGATTAGAGCTTGTACCTCTGGCTAGCTAACTCAGGGGTAATAGTCGGTGACCGTGGGAAAGAGGTGGAGGGAACATATAAAATGCGCATGTAGCGCATGAACAATTCGTTTGCTTTCCTACTTTTTGCTTTTTAATGCTATTCTAAGAAATTAACACTGACACACACAATTAAATTTATAACACTACTTAATATTTATTAATACAAAACAAATAATAAAAACCCTATAGAACCCCGTAATTGGATATTGGTTTGTGCCCGAATAATTAAATAACCCGCAAGTAAATACACTCGCATAAGTTCATAAATGCAATACACAAAAATACAGATCATAGCTTGAAAACAATTTCAATCAGGCATTGTCTATTAAGGCGTATCTTTATACAGGGTATTATTTCAACTTTCTCTTCATTTACTTTTAACCCTTTTATGCATTATTTAATAGGATGTGCTTTCATTCAAAATAGTTACTATCATTTACGAAAATGTTTGGTTTACCTCGTTTATGTAGATTATTAGCAATTTTCCACTGGCTTCGTGCTGTGGTGTACGACTAAAGGATTTCTTTCTTTGGTAGGATTCCATAAGGCAATCAATGGCGTCCGGTGAATGCTGTTCTTTTCATAGCTTTAGGAAGGGCTTCGCTCCTACATTGACAGTGACGGTAGTATCTCCACAGGATAGATGGCGTAGCCCAACCCATTCTGTTCTTCTACCCCAGCCTGTTCATGATTTTTAGATATATAAACTTTTTTTCTTTTTACTAATTTTCCTACGATCCTGCTCGTGGCAGTCACAGCTCTAGAAGTCCTCTAAGTTCAGCTTTCTCGACTCTAATTAATTATACTATTGTTCTTTCTTCTTTCATTAAACCACGTGGTTTGCGAAACGAAAATCTTTTCAATAACTTTTCTTTTCTTTGTTTCTTTTATCTATGCTTAGGAATTTTCAATTTACCTTGCGATCTACACTCGACCGTTCATTGTCTCTTATTTTTAACATTTTATTTTATTCATTAAAATGTCTGTCTCAAGATAGCGATCTGCAACTTTTCGGGTCCTTTCTTTGCAAATAATTTATTTTTTTTATAATTTGTAACATTCTTCCTTTAGTCGACCATCTTGGAATATTTCTTTTTAAGTTAAAATAACTTTATTCCTTTTTACAAAATTATTACATTTACTCACTCATGCAGCAATATAAACACGCGTATAAATAAATATCAGAGCACAAACCATATAATCCCCCGTCCCTCTAATGTTTCAATCTGTTTTTTATTTACTTACTTAAATATATATATATATGTGCCCACATACAAGACCACAACGAAAAAGAAAAATAACAATTTACTTAATATTACACTTGATTTAATTAGATATGTATGCTCGGTAGTATTACCCTCTGACTTAGAACAGGGTTTGAACTCAGCCCTGTTATAATAAATAATATATATAATAATTATAATAAACACTTATTTACTGTGATCTAAAAAGCATGAAAATGATTATTTCTTCACCAACAATTGGTGTTTTTATATTGAACTTGAAATAAGAGCATGATGAGGCCAGAAATTAATTAATTCAATCCCTTGTTACAAAAAGTAAGGGTTAAATTAATTAATTTCTAAATACTTTACATTTTTATTTAAAATTAAATGTAAAAACCCTGTTCATGATTGAAGGAACAATTATTTTCAGGTTTTTAAGTTTACAGTAAATAAAATCGTTTATTATAAATATTTTATATATTTTCAAGTTTTTAGCATTTGGATATTTTTTGCAATTATTCTAAATGTTAGTTTAACATTTGAAAGTAAAATCACACCCTTTAAAGATCATTTTCAATACAATTTTATTTGTAAACCATTTTTTAAAAAAATCAATTTTTACAATCAAAGGAAAAAATTTCACATACTTTTTAAAAAATGAAATATTTATAATTAAGAATTGTTTTTATTTCACATATAAAATATTGCTAAAATACTTTTTACTTAAAGCTTTTTTAAAACAATATATATTATGTCGGTGACAAAACAATATACATAATTGACGACGAGTAGTTAAGTGCTCATTATCTTTGAGTAACAATTTTATTAAAAATGATAGTTAAAAAAAAAGAGAGAAAAATAATTATTTTTGTTTACAAATTTGATGTTGCTTCTGTCCTCTCTAAGATTAAAGTTCAAGGTTCAAAGATCAATTATTCAAATTTTGAAATAAAATATTAAAAAAAAAGATTTAATTTTTTCTTGTTAAAAGTCAAATTTATAAAAAGAATTTTTATATTGGAATGAATATTTTTACTGTAATTAATAAAATTAGTTGGTTGTCATCTGATCCTTCGTGTCAGTCTTGGGATGGCGCTATTTCAAGCTAAATTTCTAGAAATATGCTGTTTCCGCGGCTGCACCCAAGCCTTTAAGCATTCTTTCTAAAATAAATCCTAGAAAGATTGTTAACTCGGAGTTAAGTCTTCTTTCTATGCTAAAAGGTAGAGTGTTAACTCGGAGTTGTCTTCTTTCTATGATAAAACCTAGAAAGAGCGTTAACTCTGCTTAGCGGCTAACGGTGTGGCTTTTTCCGATGCTAAAAGCAGAGGAAAATGCCGTAGTTGTTTGTGTCACGCACTACATCGTAATGCTGTGTTATGTATTTTATGTAACAATATTGTACGAGGGTGTGTTAAGTTGATCGTGTCAAAATTATTTAAATTTTCATTGGGGCCTTTTTTTTAAGACGAATTGATACCTTTTAACAATTTTAACAGTGTCATGATTGTTCCTCATAAAACTGTAAGCCTCCTAAATTCTCTATTAGGGTGCGGTAGCATAAATTTTTTAACGATCACGCTTTGAGTCACGTTTTAGCGAGAAATTTTCTGAGACCAAGAAGATGGCTAATTCCAACAGAAAACTTGAAAAGATGGGAATTGCCAGACACGGAAGCTGGCGCTGGAACATTTCTACAGCAGAAAAACATCCGCTGCTGAAAGAAAAAATTGGATTGTGTGGCAAATATATGTAGATTTGAGGTCCAAAAACATCTTTTGACTTTCATTTGTAAGACTCGTTGTTGCCAACGGAAATGTTCACTTCGTAAAGGGCAGCTTGTTTGAGGGATTCCAAATGGCCTTCGTCAAATGTAAAAAATAAAAGTAACTTCAATTTTCATTTAAACATACATCCCTTCTCCCAATAATTGTTGTTGTCGGCAATCAAATGATCAAATAAAAGTAACATAAATTATTCTTTAATCATATAGAGAAAAAAAACCCTCCCACTAAATGTAAACCAATAAAAGTAAGACCGTAAATTATTGTTTAAACATAACCCAAATTACTATTTGAACATACACCAAAAAAGACCCACTCTTGTCAATAAAAATTAAAGAAACAACTATTATTGTCCCATTGTCAAAACAAATATTATTTGGGAAACCCAAATAATTTATAAACGAAAAAAAGATAGTCAAATCGGTTGTCAATCAAATAGTAACCAATAAAAGTAACTTAAATTTTGATTTAAACATACACACAAAACAAAAAAATGCAAAACCTTTCTCCCACTAATTGTTGTCGGCAATCAAATGTAAAGCGCTAAAAGTAAGGTAAATTATTTTTTAAACGTAACCCAAATTACTATTTGAACATACACCAAAAAAGACCCTCTTGTCAACAAAAATGAAAGAAATAACAACTATTATTGTCAAAAATATTATTTGGGAAACCAAAACAATAATTTATAAATGAAAAAAAAGAAAGTCAAATCGGTTGTCAATCAAATGTAACAAATAAAAGTAACTTAAATTTTTATTTAAACATACACAAAAAAACAACCCTTTCTCCCAATAATTGTTGTCGGCAATCAAATGTAAAATAAAAGTAACGTAAATTAGTATTTAATTATCACCCAAAAACACCCACCCCTCTCATTAATTATTATAATCAAATGTACCCCACTAAAAGTAAAGTAAACTTCTTTAAATGGTTACACCCCTTCTCCCAATAATTGTTGTCGACAATCATTCACAAAAAAAACACCCCTCCCAATTAGTGTCAATCAAATGTAAACCAATAAAAGTAAGACCGTAACTTATTATTTAAACATAACACAAATTACTATTTGAACATACACCAAAAAACACCCTCTTGTCAATAAAAATTAAAGAAACAACAACTATTATTGTTCCATTGTCAAAAATATTTATTTGTAGAACCAAAACCATAATTTATAAATGAAAGGAAGTCAAATTGGTTATCAATCAAATGTTAACCAATAAAAGTAACTTAAATTTTTATTTAAACATACACACACACGGAAAAAAAATCACTTCTCCCACTAATTGTTGTCGGCAATCAAATGTAAATCTATTCTTGCCAGTGTTTTCAGTCTGTTTGTTGTTTTAGAATCATCACTGTAAAAACTTTAAATTTATTTTTATTAGAGCCAAGTTATGAACAAAGATAAATATAAAATGGATTTGTTATGGTTCATGGTAGCTAATTCCTGTGTGTGTATCATTTATTCTAGATTAATGTAGCCTGGATTTATTATTTATCTTTTTTTTTCATATATCATAACATCAGCCGGGAGGCGAACCCGCAACAACCTTCTGCAACCAACTGCTTGCTTTCACTACGGCTGGGCTGACCTCTCGGTTAACAACCTTTCAGCCTGATATGTGATCAAACTTGAACTTTCATTTCTGAGTTCTGCTAATTATGTTTGCAAAATCCTCCCTTACACAATATTTGTTTTGGAGAGGTGAAGAAATATAATCTGAATAAATTAAAACTTGAAGCGGCTAAAGGAATTAAAAAGAATTGTTTCTATATTTTCAAGGATGATGTATAGTGTCTTCAATGCTGAAACCCTCCATAATGAAAAGCAAGCCAAGGAAAAAATGTTAAGCTTAACATAAAAGGGATTTAAAACTGAATACCTTGATAAAACTTTAGTGTTTAAAAGGGCGATCACTTAAAGAATGGTAATGTTTAAATACTTATTTTATTTAATGTAATAATGTTTTAAATATTTTATATGTCTTATTGCATAATAAATATTTTTTTTGTTGGTTGTTAATGTGAACTTCTGTTTCTCTTCTCATAAGTTCTATTATTTAAAATCATAAATTTATAATAGCTAGGGAGATAAGAATTCATATTTTACTGAATTAGTCATAGTAGTTTTACTAAGACTGATGGAATGAGTGGTATATCCTATGGATTTCCCCAGTTTGGGACCATGCTCTGGTTTCTAACCTAATATAAATTTGTAATCATAGGGGATCTAATTTACCTTCAATCATTTAGGAGCGATTAATGGTCTGGAAAGGTGACATAGTTTGTAATATTTTTATTATCCTAGCTATATCTGACCATTAGTATGATTTATGATTGAATTAAATTATATTTTACTCCTATCTTGTTTCATTTCTATTATTTGGATTTGAGTGTGAAATCTCAAAGATTATTTTAATTCTTGAACATTAACTTTTCATATCTATATGATTATTATAATTTGTGCTAAATTAGCTTTGATGATCATATTTGACAAATGGCAGTACTATTACAATTGGTACCAACCATATGTGCTTGAGAATGATGCTGAATATCTAGTAGTAAATAGATGTCATTTCTAAATTGGCATCTAACACAAGTGCTTGATACTGACTCTGGTTATTTACTAAAAGAATAATAATTTGGTGAGAAATGTGAAAACAGAGAAGAGATTAATAGTTAAAATAATAACTGAATTGGATTTTATATTGGTTGAATTTTAATGTTCAGAGAAAATACAAACAAATAATATAATTAAATGTGCATATTAATATGATAAACTTCTAATGGCAGCTAATAAAATAATCAGGCAGATAGTAATATATAAGGCTACAGAGTGAAAGGGTGAGTTGTCACACCAATCCATTGAATAAGAAATTAAGTAGAAATAACTTTAAAATAGTTTATTAAAACGGGTAAATATTATAGTTAAATATTGTGATTAGTAAGATATATACAAGACCAAAAGCAAAAATTTGGGCTCCATAAAAAGAAGCAGAAAACATTTCCAGTGAAGACCAAATTAATGATTAGGTAGAAGTCTCAAATAAAGATGAACTTATGGCAATGATGCATAAAATATTAGAAATGATGGATATAAGATCTGAGAATCAAAATAAAGAGAGGGCCATAAAATTAAAAGAAAAGGGAAAATTTGAAAATCAATATAAAGAGATGGCCATAAGGTTAGAAAACCAAAATAAATATTAGAAAAAATAGAAAGTCAAAACAAAGAGACAGCTATAAAAATTTAAAAACAAAATGAAATGTTTAAAAAACAAGTCTCAAATTCCAAGTGAATATGAACAGATGAGGGAAAAAATTATAAAAGAGTTACAGGGATATTTAATCCAGATTGAGAATAAATTTAAAGAGGCATGCCAGGAAATACAGCAAAATAAAATGTAGAAAGAAAGCAAAATAAAATTGTTACATGAGTTAATAGAAGGGATAAAAAGAGAAAAATTGTAGAGCATTAGAATAGGTTCATTCAAAAATATCTATTGTTGAAAGGTTGGAAAGAATAGAAAATTCCAATGATGTCATAAAAATAAAGTTTATAAAGGAGCAACAAAGCTTAGATATGAAGGTTCCAAGTTTTGAATGATTACAACAAAATTAGGACCTAAAGAGTGAAAATAATCAAGAAATCAAAAATGAAGTATGGTTGGAAAATATCTACTATTGTTGAAAGATTGGAAAGGATAACAATAGAAAGTTCCGATGATGTCATAGAAATAAAGTATGTAAAGGAGCAACAATGCTTAGATACAAAGCTTCCAAGTGTTAAACAATTACAACAAAGTGAGAAAGTAACAGGTAAAGATAGCCAAGAAACCATTAATAGGTAAAGATAGCCAAGAAACCATAAACGAAGTATGGTTGGAAAAGTTATTTCCAAAGAAATGGAAAATTTAGAGAGTAAGCTTTATAATATGGTGGGAATGGAAAATTTAGAAATCCCAGTGATTAATTGTAAGTGTGTAACACAAGTTTATAAACCATACATTGTAGAATAAGGGAAAGGTTGAAAATAAATGTTAAAAGAGTCACATCTGTAATGGCTAAGTGGAAAATTCATCGTAAGGATGACCATGTGATAGATGCTTGGATAGACAGAAAATTTATTTCACTTGAAAATGCAGAGAGTATTTGAAAAATACATGGTAGAGGGGCAGCTTAATCCCAGTTTAATCCTGCTACTAATTTGGATGGTTTATCTCATCAAAGACCCAGGACCTGATAATGAATTAATGAGCTTACATATGAATGGAAAATAAAATATAATTTTATAGAAACTTTTTTTTAAAATGTTCAATCTTTATTATTATTCCTAAAAAAAAAAAAAACATAATGAGATAAATAATAACTTGAGATGTAAAGATTATAATAGTTGAACAAAATATAGTGAGATGATAATTTTGGGATATAAAGAAGAACTATGAGTAAAAAGAAATGTTTATCGTCAATATATTTTTAAAACTTTAACTATATATTATACATATAATATTTGCTGGGTAACCTTATGAAATTTAAGAATCATGGCTATTATAAAGGTGAAGTGATTGACTTACATGACTTTATATTCACAAGGGAAAAAATCATTTACAGAAGGTAATCTCTTTATTCATTGTTTTATTATTCTGTCATCACCATCATCAACCATTATCAATTCACTGCAAGATGAAAGTCTCTCCAAGTTCAATCCATTTCTGATCTTTAGCTTTTTTTCTCCACATCACCCATGCACACTTTCTTATTTCACCTATCCATCTCACATGTGGTCTTTTTCTGGGACTTTTACAATCTCTTGGAATCCAGTTTAAGATTTCAATTGTCCATCTATTATCATCTCTTCTAGCAATATGTCCAGCCCAACTCCACTTCAGTCTTTTAATTTTTTCAATGAAGTCAGTAACACCTGTTTGTTCTCTTACCAATATATTGCATTTTCAGTCTCTTCTTGCTACTCCCAACATTCTGTATGAAGAGATAGTGAGAGTTTGAAATGTCATTCCATAAATTTCTCTTCGAGATGACCAAAGCCAGACATAGATTAATGAAACCAGAAGATCTAAGAATAAATAAGCAGACTTCTAACCAAATTTTTCAGTTAGGTGATAAAGTTATGATTTGGATTAATCCCATAGGTCACCCTGAATAACATGTTATTTGCCAATATAATAATAATGCTTTTGTACTGGCTAATGAAGGAATAAAGGGGAACATACAATGTCCACTCTTTGAAACTTGTCAAAGAGAACTTAACTAGTGATGATGAGTAGGTAGTTTGATATGTTTGAGATATATGATGTAAGGTTTAGTATGTGTGCTAATTGTGGATTGAAGATATTTGTATGATTAAGCCTTTTTGAAGAAGTCAGCTGAACTGCAGGTATGTGCTTGTGCTCAAAGCCTCCATGTAAGTTGATAGTGAAACACCAGTTGAAAGATATCCTGGGCTCATTACAGAGTAGCTGGTAGAAAGGAATTCCCAGTGAGATGGTAATTATAAATTGTAAGTTAAAATCAGGTTCAGTAGAGTTTTCCTGATATTCACAAAAAAGCTATCCAAACCCGAGAGTTCCTGGTTAGCAGCTGTATATTGCACAATTAGCCTCATAATGTAATGCAACATCCTTCAGAAATTGAATTTAGTTAACAGTTTACTTTAGTATTGGAAGTGATTTTAAACTTAGTACCTCTATTATTTTGGTCTCCAGCTCATTATCAAGATAATTAACATTTAGTTAGTTTACTTTCATATGGAAAAGTGATTTTAAACTTAATATCTATTATTTTGATCTTTAGCTTATTCAGTTTAATTAGTATTTAGTCAGTTTACTTTCATATGGAAAAATGATTTAAATTTGGTACCTCCACATTTATTTAGTTTATTATTGAAAGTGATATCAAATTTGCTGTCCTGCTTAATTTCTAGCTCATTATTAAGGTTATATGTATGAATTTAATAATATTAATAATTAGTGTAGAAATAAAATCATCCAATGACAAAGATCTGAATTGACTTATTTTATTTCTAATTAGGTAGGATGGCAATGTAATGGTTGCAAAGTAAAATATATAACATTACAAGAGTAGTTAAGTACTGACTATTTTGGGGATATAATTTTAATAAAAATCAGTTCAATAAAAAATGAAAAAATTATTTTTGTTTACAAATTTAAAGTTGCTTGTGTTGTCTCTAAGATTAAAGTTCAATGTTCAAAAGTCAATTATTCAAACATTGAAATAAAATATGATTAAAAAGAAAAGGATTTAATTTTTTATTGTTAAATGTCAATTGCATCAAATTTATAAAAATTTATATTGGAACAAATATTTTTATTGTTCCAAATTTTTATTGTAATAAAATTAATTTTTTAAAAAATGATTAGAAAAATAATAGAATATGATTTATTATTTTAATCAGTGATAGTTTAAATAAATGTGAATTGAAAATAAATGATTTAAAAATTTTATTGAAAGCTAGCATTTTTGCAGTGTTTTCAGTCTGTCTTTTGTTTTTTACAATCATCATTAGCAGCTTCCTTTGCATAGTGTTTGTGAATTTGACACATGACACCTGACAAATATATATTCACCAATCAACAACAGAGGGAATATGGATTTTATATATACTGCCCTCTCGTGTGCATTACTGAAAACTTATTAAACTGATAATATTTGAAATTTGATCTGCCAACCCCTCTATAACAAGTAAATTAAGGTACATACCTAAAATATTTCATTGACTTATCTATTATCAATGATTTATAACACATATAAAATTTGAATGAATTTTATTGGATATAAATACATTAAATTTCAATTTCAAAATTTACCAAACAAACAGAGTTTCTAGTTAAATGAAAGCATTTAAAAAGGCATTATTGAAAATGATCATAAACTATAGTTAAAACATAAGGAGGCATTATTATGCAAAAAGGTATGTAAGGATGTAAAAAGAAATGGTTTATGTAATAAACTGAATTTCAAAGAACAAAATATTAGGAATATTTTATAGACTGAAATTAATGGGCTTTGAAAAGAAAAAGGAATTATTTACATTTAAGGTAATTATTAATAAAGTATTAATATATTAAAAAGATGCATATATTGTCCTCAATATATGAGTAAAAGTAATAACATTACATACTAATTTGGATCTAAGGAGTAAAAGACAGTGTGTTCTTAAGTTAGTTTATTAGAGAGTGTTTATGAGTAAAAAAAAAACCTTAAGGCATTAAGTATTTTAACAGAAAGAAATGCTCTTCCACTGGGAATTTACAAAAGGATAAATATTATCTTCCTGCTGGCAACTTATAAAATTACAAAGAAAAATAATTCCAGTTTCCGATTTCAGAGACATAAAAAAAGAAGAAATGAAATCTCCACATACAGAAAACTAGAACAATATATATGAGAAGTCGCCAGCCAAAAGATTTTGTGGTTTTGCAAAAGTGCAAACACAGTATTTAAAATCAATTATTGCATAATAAAATAATTACAGGTGAGCATTTAAAAATATACAAGACTGCTAAAGCATTTATAAGGGTTAGGCATATAATAATACAAACTCACCAGTCACTCTCCAATAAACAAAATTGAAAGCAAACTTGGAATCTTAAAACTAAGATTCCAAGACTCTCTACAAAATACAATAAAAAAAAACAAATACAGCTAATAAATATGAGGTTAAATATTAATTAAAAATACAGATTTATGTTAAGATTTAGCAGAGATTTAATTAAAAGAATTTATCCTGGCAAGAATAAAAGAAAAATATTTACCTTATGGTAAAGCAAAGTTCACGTAGAGTGCACACTTTTATGTTAGTTCATATTTCAGGTATTTTGATGGTGGCAAGGTAGAGGTATGGGGATCCAGCTTCTTTTAGATGTTCATGGCATGAGTGAAGGAAAGTTGAAAGTTAGGGATATGCATGACATCTTGATGATGACAGAATATACAGTATTATATTTTGACATCCTGTAAAGCAAAATTGTTTTAATAACTGCAAATTTTGCTTTTAAAGAAATTTAAATGTCTGAACTGCTAATGGAATGAGGTTAATCAGAATGAATACAAGAAACTAAACCAATCACTTTGACGGAGTATTTGCTTGATCAAGGCTCTCTAGAATAATCCATGAAATTTTCAGGGTTATTTATACCCACCCTCAATTTCCCATGAAAACTTGTCCTGCGGTCAAATTCTACACCTTAGGTAGGGCAAATATCAATCTCCCACTCAACCTAATCTAAGAATTCCAACCAGGGGTTATTTTAAAATAAAACAACAACATAAAATTAAATCTCCGTTCTTAGAATTAAATTGGAAATGATTAAACTAAAAGAGACAGGAATGTAATCAACATGTTTGCTTATTTTTAATTAAATTGATTAAAAACAAGTGGTGGAAGAAAACTTTTATAAAATCAATTTTATATATATATAAAAAATTTAAATGATCTATTTTAAATATAAATGAGTATGTGTTTTAATACACGTACTCTTTTTAAATAATTAAAAAAAAAAATTTAATATTAGAAACTTAACGAAAATTAAAAGTTTTTTTTATCTTTTCACTGGAATATGGTATGTAGTAAATAATATTAGTAATTTTCACTTTACAAATACCATTCAATTTATTTGTTTATTTCCAAAATAAAGATGGCAACTCTGATGAAAACTATTTAACAGTTGACTGTCACTGTAGAATTGGAAATATGTATGAAAAGAAAATACATGATGAGCACATGCATAAAATGATTACAATTATTGTTTATCTTTATTATAATATTAATAAATCATTTTTTTAGTATTACTTGTGAGTGCCTAAGAAGTTGGAGCACCAGAATCAATCCTGGGACCTCCCGATCCCCAATTGGATGCCCTACCAACTGCACCAAACCATGCAGGGCTTCAGTTCACATAATATATAATAAAACAAGAGCAGTGCTTTACATTAGTGCCATCTATTATAAGTTTGAGTAATCACTGATTATCAAATGCTCCATTGCATTTTAAATCATTATCTTCAAATAGGTTTCTGACTTTTGCCTTTATTAAAGAGGTTAGAAATTCAAAGTAGACTGATGTGGATTCAAAATCTTAGGCTGATTCAAATTTCAAATTGTTAAATGATCAAGTGTAATTTAAGATGAATTCCAGATACATAATTGCATTAGCATCATTGATAAAATCAAAATCCAGAAAACAATCTGAAAGTGGAGATTTAAAATGCTGTGGTGTATCTGATAATCAGTGACTATTCAGTTTTTCAATAGATTAAACTATTAAATATCACACGATCATCATTTCTTATGCTTGCTCATAACTGTTGTTAAAACAAGCAAAACTCTCCATACAGTAGGGCCACTCAGTGTAAACCAGAGTAATCAATGGATGCCAGAAGGCCACAAGCCAGAAACTAATCTGGGGATATTGGATTATTAGGCACTGGATGGGGATCTTATGCACAAGCCTTCTGGCATTCACTGATTACTCTGGCTTGCACTGAGTGGCACTACTGTATGGAGAGTTTTGCCTGTTTTTTAATAGATGTCATCACTGGAGAAGAAAGCTGCTCTTGTTTTTACTATAATAGTAGAAATGATTACGTGTCTGTTGCTTTATCAAAGAGTGATTTCAAAAGAATCAGTTTTAACCAAAAAATATGTAAATATATTTAATTAAACAGAAATGACTGAAACTTTCTGCAAATTACATATAAATTAATAATTGACCATCAATAAATTAAGAAAATAATAAAATGACACTAGTGACAATTTAAACAGAAGTAACTGCAAATCACTGTGAACAATGTATAAACTAATAATAAACCAATAAATTATGAAAAAAATTAGAATATCGGTGATGTTATCACCGGTATCATTCTAATTTTTTTGTAATCTATTGATGATCAACTATTAGTTTATACATAGCTTACAGGTAGTTGCAGCTATTTCAATTTTATATTCATAAAGCTATAATCATTTATAGTAAATATATTTAATTAAATTTACTCAAATTTAATTAAAGATTCTAAACTATATTTAAAGTCGTAAGAAAATCTCCAGATGAATCTCAAATAATATCGTCAAATGATAATTTATGACTGGATTACTGAATTATTGTGATTTAATTACTTAAAATAAGCAAAACCATATTTCAAATATCACATACCTGAAGCTACTGCATCTCTGCTTGGCGGTTTGTTCAATGGGGGCATTACTCTATTGAGGTATCAGTGGAACTGTTGGCAGACTGATGTATTTTGAAACATGGAGAAGGCAATGTAGGACATAATATAAATCCATAGATTCCAAGCATAAAGAAACCAGCTCCTAAAATCCATACTACTGTCACATCATAATAATATCCTAGAATTATTGTTGCAAAGCATAGTAAGCAATATAGGGTAAGAATAATTGTAATTACTAGTGGATTACATAAATTTCTTATTATGTTAGGTTGTGTTTCTGCTTCACCCTGTGGAATAATAGCTGATGAATCTATTGTTTTAAGCTGTTCTTCAGTTTTATTCTTTTGATTCTCACCTGTAGTCATTTTCTTCTCTTCTTTAGCCTCACTTTCAATTAATTTCTTTTGAAAACAAAATAAAAAATAAATAAAAAGTACATCGTAATGCATTAAAAACTCATTAATAATACAGCATATAATTTTATATATTAACATTTTGGTAGTTTTCGGTTACTCTGGCTGCTAGGTGATGTGATGTGATGTATTATGGCTTCTCCTTAAACGAAGTCAAGAATATCTCAGCAATTATGCCCAGATAAACCTGTTAGCTACTTTATTTTACATTCCCCACTCTAAATTTACCCATAATCTGCTCTATTCCATTTCCACAACATAATCTTTGTCAACTCTATAACCTTTATATCTAAATCCCCCTTATCTTTTCCCAAACCCAGCATAAAAACCAATAATTCACTTTCTGTATAATCACTCTTTTCATATTTATTTTTCCACAATTTCATTATATGTACCCTTTCTGTTTTCAAACATGTACATTCAATTAACAAATGCCTAATATTTTCTATTCCTTCCTTACATAATTTACAAAATAAATCACCCATATTTTTCCATTTACATGTATATTCTTTTGTAGCTAAAGATCCCGTTCGAGCCTTAAACAATAAACTACTTTCCTTACTATTATCATATATTAACTCACACCTAATATTCTGTTTATTTCTATCAAGAACCGCCCCCTAGTGGCCACAGAATGCATAACCAAAAATTACCAATATGCATGAAATTTAAATATTTGTTTTATCTATTGTGATAATTAATTTGAATGTTAAGTTTTCTGCCTCAAAGCCAGTTAAGATGACACATCGATTCTTGTCAATAAAAAATAATAATCCAATAGTTTGTTGCTCTAAAGTTCGTAAGAAATGTTAACACTGGAAATGTCATAATCCTTCAACCTAAACTCCAGATTTTGCCACTCTACTATTTCACCAAACCTTGACAAATATTCTTGCCAGCTCTAGCTTAATTATTATTTATCATCTCTTAAAATTATTAGTTTAATATTTCAATATTTATAACAGGCATGAGTTATCATTTTCAAGCAGCAGACCATTTGAGATATTGCTCAGTATGAATTGAGCTTGAACCGTACTGTTTAAAAAAATATATATACTAAATACAATGCTTGTGAATTTTAGAGAAAGCATGAGTGAATGGCAAGATGACACCATAAAAAAATTTAAATAATCCTAGCTTTTTTAAAAAAACCTTATTTTATTTTTATTGAATTAATATGCCTAAATATTTTACAAATATAAATAATTAAATCATTTTCCTTGTGGATTTTATGTCATACAAAAATAACTTACAGATTCAACTACTCAAGTCATTCTAAAGTTATACTCCTAAATTAAACATACCATATAGAAAGTCATAAAGAACTGCAGGCTATCAATGCCTTATTTCAAACTAAAAGATAAAGTTTAGTGAGATCTATATTTCATCAAGATGTATTAATTAATGTCAAAGTTGTCGAATGTATTAATTAGTATTATTAAAATTTTAATATAATTAATATTACACTATATTAATAAAAACAGAAATAAACAGCCACTCGTAAATGAGTATGACTATTCTAATTCCAAGAGAAGAGAGAAAGAAAAACTACAAACCAATCTGTGAAGCACAAATATGTTGCCATACAGAACATGCTGGTCCATTTTTTGCTCAATTGATAATATTTTACAATACTGTCTTTTACAGTCAAATATCAGCCTTTCATGCTAATTGTGCATACGCTTTGTGAGTGTTAATAATAAATGAATACTTTCTCATCAACACAAGATATAGTATTTATGCAGGAATAAAAGGAATCCTCTTATTCCTACGACTCAAACGCTTATATATGAGCAAATCTGAAGTACTGGCAAAGAAAGCATGATGATGGAACAGTCACTTTAAATTACTATATATGTTGTCTGAATGAATGACGTCAGTGAAATTATCTAGAATTTACTAAACGTCATTCCAACTGAAACTTAATAATATGTAAATAAGCATTTATTTTATATAGCGTATGACATTTAGTAAATTCTAGATAATTTCACCGACGTCATACATTCAGACATTATATATAGTAATTTAAAGTGATTGTTCCATCATCACACTTTCTTTGCCAGTACTTCAGATTTGCTCATATATAAGCGTTTGAGTCGTAGGAATAAGAGGATTCCTTTTATTCCTGCTTAAATACTATATCTTGTGTTGGTGAGAAAGTATTCATTTATTATTAACACTCGCAAAGCGTATGCACAATTAGCGTGAAAGGCTGATATTTGACAGTAATACAATTGTTTACATACGCTATATAAAATAAATGCTTATTTACATATTATTAAGTTTCAGTTGGAATGACGTTTAGTAAATTCTAGATAATTTCACCGACGTCATTCATTCAGACATCATATATAGTAATTTAAAGTGACTGTTCCATTGGCACGCTTTCTTTGCCAGTACTTCAGATTTGCTCATATATAAGCATTTGAGTCGTATGAATAAGAGGATTCCTTTTATTCCTGCATAAATACTATATCTTGTGTTGGTGAGAAAGTATTCATTTATTATTAACACTCGCAAAGCGTATGCACAATTAGCGTGAAAGGCTAATATTTGACTGTAATACAATTGTTTACATACGCTATATAAAATAAATGCTTATTTAAATACTGTCTTTTAAAAATGGATTCAGAAATGCTGTGAGTATAGTTAAAGGATGGAAATGTTTGGCACAAATAATCCCATTGAAATAATTAGTATAAAATGTCTGATAGCAAAAGAGGCTTGTGACAATTAAATCCTATAATAACTTAAATGATTGAAGACAAAAGGGAGACAAAAGACTTTATATTGGAAACAGTATTTGATGAACCAATATTCTATCCTATAAGGCAGCTGAAGCTTTTGGTAGGGTATTATTTGTAATTCACAATAGGCCTTCATATCTGAAGGTCATTCCAGTATAAGCTACTTTGGTAGCCTAGGCACGATCCATTGCATATTTTAATAATATAAGGATTTTTAAAGATGTACCTTAATATCAAAATGTAGACCTAAATAAAAGTTTATGGGAATAATAAATTTTATTGCTAATGATAATCAAGTTTATAGTGTTATTTGATAGTATCCACTGCCATCGTTATCTTACTGAAATGTAGTGTGTTGCTATTACTACAGTAATGATTTTTGCATTAGTATTAATCTCACAATTTATATGAAACCTAAGAACAAGATTTATACATCAACTATATATATTTACATACACACAAATATTATTTACTCTATAAGTGGAAGTAGCAGTACTACGCATTTTTTCCCATTCATTAATTTGGTCAAGAGATCATTACAACCAATAATTTAAAATATGTAGTTTTTAATACCGCATCTGATTCCAAAATGAGTCGAATAGGCCCTGCCAAATATTATACAAATTTATGTATGATCACGAATAAAAACCATATTAACAGTAATATACTTTAAAGCCCCTTAAAATTTATGAAATGGCGTAAATATTAAGATCGGTGACGAGCTTCAGCGTGATATTGAAAGTCTTGCTTGGACTAGTCATCTTCTGGCAGAGAATTTAACATACACTTTTACATGCTAACAAATATTAGTGATATTTTTTTCTGATTATACGAAAACGTATAATTGAAAAATTATACCTTCTCAGTCATTTCCATTTCATTTTTGTTATATAAATATATCTTCTTTTTTAGATAAAAATGTAGAATTGATATTATTATGCAGGTAAAAAAAAAAAAAACGAGCCCGCGTGTCTTTACGTAATAAGCATTTTAGTTCTCAATTAAATAGTCAAATTAGTAAAAAGTTGTGATTTTTGGAAGTGCTTTTCAAAATAATAAATAAATTCAATTATTATTTTGTAACTGAGTAAAAGTTATCTTTCTTTCATTCATCTGAATTGGCATTATTTGAATTTTAGCATAGGGACGATCTTACTACTGTTTTGACCGGGACAGTCCCATTACCCCGGTGTTCCAAAAGCATGCGGTGAAACAGCAACTTGTCCCGTTTTCTAAGATATCTATCGCTATTATTCAAATTAGTATTTATTTTTTAATAAATGTTTTAAGTTATTTAGCGCTATCATCGAAATTTGCGTGTGATGTATAGTTTTGCTTCTTAGCATAGCAAACTATATTATAATATTAAAATAAGTAATTTATTTTTATTTTCAAGATCTGTCAATAGGATAATAAATACATATAGTCGGAATATTATACACATGCGCATAATATTAGTATGTCATTTCCACTCTAGTAGATAGCGTGTAATATAATTAAAGTTTGGATGACCAGATTTGTGAATACCATAACTGGAACAAGGTGGTGGCAGTCCGTATGGCACATTCCATAGTCGAAGGCGGTCCGAGGGATTCTTAAAAAAAATTTTTTTTAGTTATTTTAAAAATATTTTCAACCAGGATAAAAATATTCAAGGAAAAATCCCACCTATAAGCTATAGCCCTCCTCCCCTTTCTGAACTTATGCAGATCATTATTAAAATAAGTAAAAGCTCATTATGGTAATACTTTTTATTAGTCATTCATTAAACTAGAGATTTTCCACTTATAAAAAATTATTAATATACTTCCACTAAATGGTTGGTGAGGGCAATAAGTTTGGTCTTGTGGATGGGGAATTATCCCCAAGTACACAACTACCTTAAGTTTTAACACATCAATTAAACTACTAATTAGCTATCTATTTATGCGGAACAGTGATAAAGTATATATAAGAGATTGTGATCTGGGTCAACTGATGAATGCTGATTCAGCACGGTCTATTTTGGGGATTATACATTTTTTTCACATGTCATATATTTATGATTACACTCCTCTACAAGGTTTTACAAGTGGGTAGAAATTAGTCCCTACCTTAAATAAGAGTGGTATAATGAAAATTACACTACAGAGATATTTATTGAGTAAAAGCTTAGTTCCAAAATTGATATGCTCAATAAAAAGATGGTATTTTCAATAAATATTTATTAGAAACTTCAATTTTAAACTGACAAATAAATTTTAAATACAAAATAGAAACTTATTCAAATACCATCCCATCCCCCATAAATGGTATGCACATGACACAATTTTTAAAACAGTAGCAATTCTCTTCACGCCGTAATGCCACCCAGTGCAGGTCATAGTAATCAGTGGATGCTAAAAAGATTTGTGCATTAAAAAGCGCCTACCCAAGACTCCTCACTGATAAAAGCTATAAGCTAGAAAATGGTCTGGGGATATTGAATGAATAAACACCAGATAGGGATTATGATGCCTAAATTTTCTAACATCCATTGATAACTATGGCTTGCACTGAATGGTACTACTGTATTGAGAATGTTACTGCTATTTTAAATGGCGTGTACATGTGTAAAGGTTTCCAATATCCAATTTAAATAAACAGCAGATATATAGCTATCATACACACTAGTTTCATGAATATAAATATTAACTATGGTAGTTAGGTTTAGTTTAGTAAAATTAATTATTAATTGCAAAACAAGCAAAAGCATTCAATAGTCCTTTTATTGAAAAATTAAGACTTGAGTTCAAATAAGGCAGACTCAGAAAACCAAAATATCTGGCAACACTAATTAAAGTATAAATATAAAATACCAAATTGCAACTGTAGAACATTGGTGCGATAAAGATCTATATTATTTGTGTGTTTGGAGTCAAACTATTTTAAAAATAATTTTTTTGTGGTTGCGTTCATAGTGTATCTATCCAGAACATACAAAGAAGTGTAAATTTCTTTCTCAGAGTGGATCGAAAAAATATTTGAAAATCACTATTTGGAGCTTCGTTTCAAATTAATTCATATATTTAATGGGAATTGTTTGTAAAATTACATGTTTTCTGTTTATTACTTAATGTGTACTGTTTTATTATTCTGCAATTTTGAATTACCAATTTTAATTTTTTTTTTCAGTACTGAATATTTGATACTGGTCTAGTCAACTACCCACATTGTATTTGGCTATCTTAATATAAGCTGAGCATTGATTGTATATATGCGTGGAGATGATAATTTGGACCAACTAACGAGTGCTGGTTTAGCATGAAATACTTGTATTGGTGATTATTTATCTTTTTGACACCTGTGCGATCATGTGTATCAGCAATATGAGATAGCATGGATATTTGAGGGTCGTGTGAAAGTTTGAGTTCAAACCTCCTATATATTACATATTGGAGTGCAGGTATGAAAAAGCCTGTACTGTAGAAAAAAATTCATATATTTTACCTTTAGCTGAATTTTCAAACACTGCTTCAACATCATGAAAGAATTGATAAAATTTAAGACTCATTTGATTTGGAAAAGGAATTTATTATAGTACTGCTATATGTGATTTATAAAGTCAATGTGCAATCTAAAACCTCATTACTTATCATTAGCAGATTTTTTTTTTTCAAACTTTATTATTATTTGTTTTTCCAATTTCTTAATTGATTTTGAAAAATGGGAGGGGGGAAGAGTTAGAGAGGGGAGATATGATTTGTTAGTTTTCAAGGTTTATTTTGACTACTTGTAATACTATCTAATATTGACTTACAATGGCCCTTATTCCCAGGAGGCTGTAAAGTCACCAACGAAGGCAGCGGTTGGTGGCCAAAGGCGGAGGGTGCTAAGAATCCCCTGATTGCGGACCCAGGCTGCCATTTGATGACGACTTTTTATTTAGGTACTTACAACCGCAGATCACTTTCAAGTGAAGGAAAATTGCAAGAATTAGAAGAAGAACTGTCTTATATTAAATGGGACATTATTGGACTTTGTGAAGTTAGAAGAAAAGGAGAAGAAACAATTGATTTAAAAAGTGGACATATACTCTATTATAAAGGCACACATATTGGAAATACAAGTGGAGTAGGATTCATTATAAATAAAAAGTGGAAGAACAATATTGTGGAGATTGATGGTGTATCGGACAGAATGGCAAGATTAGATATACAACTTAATAGCAGATACCGAATGCAGATAATTCAGGTTTATGCCCCAACAAGTTCTCATAGTGATGAAGTAGTAGAAGATTTTTATATGGATGTACAAAAGGTTTTCGATCAGAGTAAACAACATTTTAAAATTGTTATGGGAGACTTTAATGCTAGAATTGGTAGACAAATGAAAGATGAAATTGCTGTAGGTAATTTTGGTTATGGTAATAGAAATGAGAGAGGACATAGACTTGTAGAGTTTGCAGAAAAAGAAAAACTTTATATTATGAATTCATTTTTTGAGAAAAATGTTAAAAGGAAATGGACATGGAAGCATCCAAATGAAGGTACAGTAGAATTGGATTATATTTTGACTATCAGAAAATACATATTTCAAGATTGTAATGTTCTTAATAAATTTAACACAGGAAGTGATCATCGATTAGTAAGGTGTAAGTTACGTGTTAATGTAAAACTAGAAAGGCAAAAATTATTAAGAAAAACAATATTTACAGTTGATATTCCTAATCTTCAGAAACATTCTAATAAATTTAAATTAGAACTTACAAATAGGTTTCAAGTGTTAGAAGATTTTGAACATGATACAGATTTGAATGAAATTAATATGAAAATAACTGATACACTTTTAAAAACTGCAACAAACATAGCTGGTAGAAAAAAGCAGCAATTGACTAATAAAATTTCTACTGAGACTAGAGAATTTATGAAGAAAAGAAGGAATATGAAGATATACAAAAATGATGTATTAAAAAGAATTGAATATCTCGAATTTTGTAAAATGATACGGAAAAGAGTTGAAAATGATATAAGAAAGTATAACTGTGAAATAGCAAGGAAAGCTGTAGAAGAAAATAAAAGTCTCAAAAATGTTAAACAACATTTTGGTATTGGTAGGAAATTTATATCTGCAATAAGAAAAAAAGATGGAATTATTACTAAAAAGAGAGATGACATCATGAAATTGGTAGAAGATTTTTATCAAGAATTATATAGTAATAAAGAACAAGTACCTCCTATATCTATTACATCTTCCGAATTGCCCAGAATTTTAAATGAAGAAGTGAGACATGCAATTAAGTGTATGAAGAAAGGAAAGGCTCCAGGAAATGATGGAATTATAATTGATATATTAAAAGAAGCAGGTGAAGAAATAGAAACAATTTTAGCAAAGTTATATACCAAATGTCTAAATGATAAAGATGTACCGGAAGATTGGAAGAATGCAGTAATAATATTAATATTTTAAAAAGGTGATAAAGAAGATATTAGAAATTACAGATCTATCAGCCTTTTATCAGTTTTATATAAAAATTTTACCAAGATAATTACAACTCGTCTACAGAGAAATTTGGATTTCCACCAACCAAGAGAACAAGCTGGATTTAAAAGTGGTTTTAATACAATAGATCATATCCAGGTATTGAGAGAAGTCATAGAAAGGACAAACGAATATGAGTTGTCATTATGTTTTGGATTTGTAGATTATGAAAAGGCATTCGATTCTATACACATTTCTTCAGTGATTAAAGCATTGGATCATCAAGGTATAGATCCAGGATATTGTCATATTTTAAAGAATATTTATAAAAATGCAACAGCAACAATTAGATTACTTAATGATACTGGAAAAATCAACATTGAGAAAGGTGTAAGACAAGGTGACTCCATATCTTCAAAACTCTTTACAGCAGTGCTGCAAGAAGTATTTTGTGGATTAAAATGGGAAACTAAAGGAGTGAAAGTAAATGGAGAGTATTTAAGTCATTTAGATTTCGCAGATGATGTAGTTGTTTTTACAAATAATGCTTCAGAGCTGCAGGAAATGTTGCAGGAGTTAGCAGATGGAAGTAGAAAAGTAGGACTAAAGATAAATGTTAAAAAGACTAAAGTAATGTTTAATCGATTTGCTCAAAATATGAAAATAAAGATTGATTATGAAGAATTAGAAGAAGTTAACAGTTACAAATACCTTGGTCAAATTATTAATACAGATGGAAACATAATGGAGGAAATTAATCATAGAATTAAACTTGGTTGGAGTGCTTTTGGTAGAAATAACTTGATACTAAAAGGAAATATGCCTATGTGTTTGAAAAGGATGGTTTTTAACAAATGTGTTTTACCAGTTTTTACTTATGGATCTGAGACTTGGACACTTCATAGAAGAGCAATACAGAGACTTCAGACCACTCAAAGGAGTATGGAGAGATGTTTGTTGGGAGTAACAAGAAGAGATCGAAAATGCAATGTATGGGTAAGACAACAAACAGGTGTTACTGACCTTATTGAAAAAATTAAAAGATTGAAATGGAGTTGGGCTGGACATATTGCTAGAAGAGATGATAATAGATGGACAATTGAAATTTTAAACTGGATTCCAAGAGATTGTAAAAGACCCAGAAAGAGACCACATGTGAGATGGATGGATGAAATAAGAAAATGTGCAGGGGTGTTGTGGAGAAGAGAAGCTAAAGATTGGAGAAGATGGATTAAACTTGGAGAGACCTTCATCCTGCAGTGGATTGATAATGGTTGATGATGATGATTGACTTATAAATTAATTTACATAAAATTTCAAACAACTTTTTATTTGTAATTAACAAATTTTGGGGAATTTTTATTCTTGTCTTTAAAATTTTTAAATTTCTTTATTTGGTTTTTTAAAAAGAGAGGGGTGGGTGGGGATAGATAATTGTCAGCTTCTTTCAGTACAAATTACAAATAAAACAATAATCCATATCAGAATGAACTGGCTGGCTTTGAAACATCAACAACAAATTTAAGGAGGTTAAAATGAAATTGTTTCTTATTTCTTTGGCTTTCCATTGGCCAATAGTTGTTTTAAAACAGGAAAAACTCACTATACATATAGCCACACACAGCAAGCTAGAGTAATCAATGGATGCCAGAAGGCTTGTGCATAAAATCCCCATCTAGTGCCTACTCATCCAATATCCCCAGACTAGTTTCTGGCTTGTGGCCTTCGTCAGTGAGAAGCCTTAGATCTGAGAGCACTGTACTGATGAAGGCTACAAGCCAGAAACTAATCTGGGGATATTGGATGAGTAGGCACTAGATGAGAATTTTATGCATAAGACTTCTGGAATCCATTGATTACTCAAGCTTGCTGTGTGTGGCTATAAGTATAGTGAGTTTTGCCTGTTTTAACAACAGTTGTAAGTACACATAAGAAATGGTGATCATGTGATGTTTATTGGTTTAATAATAGTTGTTTTCTTTTTACTTCACACAAAAGTACAAACAAAAAGGCATCACTGTTTCATATGGAGTGAGTAATTTGGCAGCCATGACATGGATGATGCAAAATAATTCTAAACTCCCCTTTAGCTTTCTTTTTTCCATCATAGATGACTCCAGGTCTAAATGAAGAATTATTTTTTTTTTTTTTTTTTAGTAGGTTTATTTTTACTTTTTTACAAAAAAAAACTAAAAAACAAAAATTAAACACTTTAAATGAACAATTCCAAATACAATATTTCTCTTTCTTTTTCAAATAAAAACCATTTTAATAATATCAGTGAAGAATAGAATGTTTCTTTTTAAATTAAATTCTTTAAAAAAAAGTATTTCTTGTAATGCTGGGGAAAATGTTTCATTTTTATATTTTACTTTTCTGTTATATTTCTGAATCTAGATTTTAGACACATAACATATATTAAATTTTAATTTTATCGATTAGTTTTTCAGAATTATTTCATGAAGTAAGCACAATGTTTTAAAGATACAAAGAGAAAATCAAATGGAGATAGCTGAATAGATTGGGATCTTCTAACTATTTTTTTTTGCCATTTCAAAATAAATAAAAAACAAATTCTGTAAATATTTTTATCATTATTAATTTAAAATACAATTGAACTAAAAAGTTGTTATACTATTTTAAAATTAAAATGGTGTCTATTTTTCCATCGTTCACCACAATGACTGATAACATTTAGTGGAAACTATTTTTTATTTCTAATTGCCTGTAATGAAGGCAGATGAAGTTATCTAAGTCATAACACATTACATTGAATTATTTTGGTTGTAAATATAAATAGATACCAATGTAATCAGCTATTTACATTCCATTTTATATTTACATGAATCTTTAACACCACTTTAACATCATGAAATAATACTGGGAAAACTAATCAATAAATTTAAGATTCTTTTGATTTGAAAAAAGAATTTATCATAATGCTACTACATAATTCATAAATTCAATGTGTAATCTAAAATCTCATCACTTTTCATTGATAGATCCTTTTTTCAAACTTAGTTTATTTGTCTTTTCAATTTCTTAGCTAGTTTTGAGAAAATGGGAGGGGAACAGTTGTAAGTTTTCAAAGTTTATTTTGATGTCTCATAATAGTATCTAAGATTGCCTACAAATTAATTTACAATAATTTCAAACAATCTTTTATATTAGTAATTGACAGAATTGCTTGGAATTTTTATTCTTATTATATGTCTTTAAAATTTTTAAATTTCTTAATTCAGTTTTTGAAAAGTGAGGGGAGAGGTGAACATAGTCAATTATAATAATTTTATTAGTCACTCATTAGACTAGAAATTATCCAATAATAAATAATATTTCTGTAGTGTAATTTTCATTACTCCATTCTCATGCAAGATAAAGAATGGTTTCTGCTTTTAATATCTTGTGGAGAGATGTAATCATAACTATATGACCAAAGATATGTAAAAAAGATCTATGATCCCCAAAATACATATTTCATGCTGACTCGGCACTCATCAGTTGGCCCAGACCACAATCTCTTGCACATATCTTTTATCATTATTTAGTATACATATAGAGTGGTAATTATTACAGATTAATTGATAAATGTCAAAATTACTGTCCTCACAACTTTGACATAAATCACTTGATGAAAGCATATTCATAATTTTTATTAGTCATGATTAGACTAGAGATTATCCAATAATGAATAATATTTCTGTAGTGTAATTTTCATTACATCACTCTCACACAAGATATGATATAGTTTCTATTCACTTTTAACACTTTGTGGAAAGATGTAATTATAAACGTATGACTAAAGATATGAAAAATATCAATGATCCCCAAGATGTAATCTAGGTGTACTGATGAGTGCTGCTTCAGCAGGAAATATGTATCTTGGGGATTATAGATCTTTCACATGTCTTTGGTCACATATTTATGATTATATCCCTCCACAAGATGTTTAAAGTAGATAGAAATCATTCCTTAACTACACTACCGAAATATTATTTATTATTGATTAATCTCTAGTTTAAAGAGTGTCTAATAAAAATCATTAATATACTTTCAAGTGATTTTTGTTAAAGTTGTGAGGGCTTCACATTTGACACTTGTCAAATGAACTAGTCATTTGCTACTTATATATATATAACAATGATAATGATATTGTGGTCTGGGCTAACTGATGAGTGCTGGTTCAGCATGAAGTGTGCATCTTGAGGATCATAGATCTTTTTCACATGTCTTTGGTCACATGTTTATAATTAAATCCCTCCACAAGGTGATAAAAGCAGATAGAAACCATTCCTTATCTTGTGTGAGAATGGTGTAATTAAAATTACACTAGAGAAATATTATTTATTATAGTCAGTTATAAGCGTTGATGATTTTTATGAAAACAATAATTATTAGTTGCATTCATTACTAATTACAAATAGACCAATCCAAATAAAATAAATTGACTGGCTTTAAAACAACAACAATAACAAATTAAAAGGTTAAAATGAAATATTTCTCATTTCTTTGGATTCCACTATCTGATACTTGTTTTCTTTTTATTTCACAAAAGTAAAGAAACAGCATTGTCATTTCATATGGACCGAGTAATTTGGCAGCCATGTTGTGAATGGACAATGTAAAATAACTAAACTTTTCCTTAGCTTTTTTTTTTCTCTATCGTAGACAACCCGAAAAAAAACATAAGTAGGTTTATTTTTATTTTTTTAAAAAACTAAAAAATAAATAAATAATAAAACAATTTAAATGATCAACTCTAAGAATAATGTTTACATTTCTTTTTCAAAAACCATTTTCAATAAAGAACACAGTTTATTTTTAAATTAATTTCTAAAAAGTAAAAAAAAATTATCATAACGTGCAAGAAAATGTTTCATTTTTTATCTTTTATTTTCTGTTCAATTTTTTAACTATTTACAATCTGTATTATGTATAGTACATTTATCTTTAATTTATCTATTAGTTATTGCACTATTATTTCATGATATAGACACAATGTGTTAAAGAAACAAACATAGAACAGAATATAGGTAGCTGAGTACATCGATACCCATAAATAATATGAAGACTTAAAAAACTATCAATAAACAACGTATCCTGTGTGGTTTGTTGCTCTGCCACTTATGGTACCTAAATTCTTTATTAACTCTCATTTAATTTTATATCCCATAATCTATGATTACTTATATTTAGTAGCGTTTAATTTGATATTTATGATTTTTTTAAAATAAGGTACTACTTTTATTCTCTGAATGAATAATAATGATTTTAGAATAGTGTAATGCTGTAGTTAAATCAGGCCAGTATTCAGAGTCCATGCTCTTTGTTATAATTGGTCGATAAATGTATGCTTAAATATGATCAGAATTAAAAGACTAAGTAGTAATATTCTATTCTTTTTGTTTATTGATGGTTGTTTAATGGGAAGTTGTGGTTATTTCCATTTAATTTTATATCCATTAAGCATACTAGGAGACTGTGGGCATAGCCCTTCCCTCTTATTCCTTTGGTAGCCAATTCTCTGGAGCTTGATTCACTTGCCCATATCCTTTTGATAGCACTTATAGAAAAATATTTATTTCTAATACTGTCTATACAAAAAATATATAGGAAGTTTTTAAAAATCCAATAGCATTACATTAAAATTAGGAAAAAATGTCATTAAATATATAAATAGGATTTAAAATTTCCCCAATTTTATGTAATGCTAAAATCATACAGTATATGAATATATATAAAATGAAATGGATATCGAACCAAATGACACAGTTTCCTAAAAATCCCAGATGTAAATTTCTCCTATCAAGCCACTCTTAGAAAAAAAAATATTGTTAAAAATTTCACTGAAACAGAGCACCTGTGATAAAAACTACAATATTCTGAAAAAGTATTACAATAATTTTGCTATGGCCAATTGAATATTTTGGAAAAAAAAAAAAGAATAAGGCTGAATTTTATGAAATAGTTACTGTGGACTTAAATGTTCTTCTAGAGTCTTTATGTAACTAATGGAAGTGGTGATTTTATCTAATAGATTAAGTTGTGGTTGAAAGCAAGGAAAAGCTTAAGAAAAAAAAAAGAAGCCAATCATTTTTGGTTTCTTAAAAAATATAGTTAAGAAATTATAAACTTCCATGTATGGGAAGAAGCTTCAATAGAAAGTCTGCAAAAATAATATACTGTATATTACCTATAGGCTTTCTATAATTCACTGGTTCCAAGATAACAGTTGGTAATAAATATTTTATATTTTAAAATTCTTAAATACTCTATTATAAGAATATTATAAGAACTACTTTATTTAAAACTACTTTAAACACATTTAACTTTTCAAGCTGGACGAATTCTATAAATCATATTTTACAACTGAATGTTTGTCACAGTTTTACATTATAATCTACCTAGTTTTCGTGAACTAGGTTTTGTTTTCTTTTACTACATTGTAAAAAATATCTTTTATAAGAATTGATTTTAGTCAATATAAAAACAAATTTTATATTAGTGAAATCCTTTTTAATGATATCAATGAATTTTGGAACTCATGGAGGGGAAAAAATTAATTACTACTATTACCAATGTTATTAGATGTCATGACACCCACCTATCATCAGTTTCAGTTTTGAGAATCTTACAATTGTTATTGATTATTGTGATGAAATCCATCCATATCACTGTTAATGACCCTATTTTTTCACGGTCAACTTTTATGAACATTATATAGTTTTTCCAATAAATATGATTTCATACCTAATCTTTTACATACCTTAAATAATTATTCAGGTCAATCTTAGATATATACCCACTAGTGTAATATGTACTGCTATCCCTTCTGTTTTGAAAAAAATCTTTGCCAATATAATAATTCAAAAATATGAATGCCTTTCTGTCCTTTTTCAGAATCTATCTTACACATTTGTAGAAAATCAAAACTATTCTAGAGTAAATTGACTTGTGATTTTAATAATATGTTTTTGCTAAGATACACTTGTACATTGTGGTGCATAACGTAAGAATCCTTAATAAACATATTTTTGATATAATGCCGCAATTCACAACCTGTGATGCATGTACGCCTGAGGGTATGTGGCGAACCAGTTGGGGGTATGTGAAAATATTCATAAAGGCAGAAAACAAAAGCAATAAGCTGTTAAAAATAAAAACCAATGTTATAATTTAGGTTTAAAAAGAGAACTGTAAGTACAGATAAATCACATCCAGATGTCTCATCTCCGTAGAAAACGGGCATGGTTTTGAAAGTTCTCATTTAAAAAAATCATCATTAAAAATGTTAAATGTAAATTTAAATTGAAACTCCTTTGAGATATTGTAAATATTCATATACAATACTCTTTTATGCTACCTGCAAACAAAAACAGTGAAAATGCAGTTGAAGCATTTTACGGAATAAATTACTGTATTGCTAAAAGCAGTAAAAATGATACACTTGCTGAAAATTTGATATCTGCATGTATCAAAGATGCTGTTTAATGGCCATATCCGAATTTCTTAAATAATACAATTTCTCAAAAAATTAAGGAAATATCTGACAACATTTAATCAATAATAATTGAGACAATAAAAAAGAACCCTTTCTTTTCTATATAGGGGGATGAAAACACTAAAGTTTTGAATTTGTCAGTTTTGCTTATTATTAAAAGATATTTAAATGATAAAATTCTTGAGAAAAATCTTTTATTTGTTATCCCCTTTCAGAAAGATGCAGGGGAAAGAACATATTCAATGCTATTAAAGATTATTTTTGTAAAAAATTGATTGGCCAATTGCTGTGATGTTTTTACTAATGGGGAAAAATCTATGTCTAGTTACAGATTTATGGAGTTGTATCAAAGAAATTGCTCATTATGTAACTTGGAGTCATTGCTGTATACATGACCAAATCTCTGCCACATTCACTGAAGAAAGTTCTCAGTCAAACTATAAAAGCTGTTAATTTTATTAAAACCAGTTTGATAAAGTCCAGACTATTCAACTCTTAATGCGAAGAGATGGACAGCCTTCATATAACATTGCTTTTGCACACTGAAGTGAGGTGACTTTCATGAGGAAAAGAATTGAGACATGAAGTGCAAGTTTCTTTTTGAAGACCATCATTTTGAAATAAGTTCTAAGTTTCATGAAACTGAATGGCTTCAACAACTTACATACTTATTTGATGTTTTTGCAGAAATAAATAAACAACTTAGGATTACAGAACACTTTCATAACCATGCTTAAAATGTCTGACAAAATCCAGGCTATGATTAAGAAATTATATTTTTGTGAATGGTGTATCAATAAAGAGCAGTGTGAAATTGTTGAGACTCTTGTATGTTATCTGAGAACCACTAAACATCACATGATCACTATCTCATACTGGCATCCATTGATTGCTCTTGTTAGCACAAGATGGCACTACTATATGGAGAGTGTTGTTTTGTTTTGAATTGTTGTCAAGAGGTAAAAATTAGTATGTTAGCTCACGTAAAAGGACTAAAGGTATCTTCAAGTAATACTTTCCAAAGCAAAATAGTACAAATAATTGGATTTCAAATCCATTTAATGAATTATTTTTTCAACAAGCCAGAAAAGTATCCATATCAGAAAAAGAAAAATTGATTAAACTTTCGACTAATTCTTCTTTACATATATGACTTCAAAAAACTGAAATGTCATTGATTTCTGGGCAGTAGTAAAAGAAGAATTCCCAGATCTCAGATTTACGTTTTCTGAATGCACAGCTTATTGAATCAGCCTTTTCATCCTATACCTTTTTTAAAAATAACATTGTAATAAACATAATGTGGCTCCTAATATAAGATTGTCTCTGTCTTTATTTGAACCCGATTTCAAAAAATTCCTCCATGAAACAAGCTCAAGGATCACATTAAAATTAAGAAGAGCTACATTTGAAGACTTGTGTATATTAACAAAAATTATTAACCATCTGTATGAATTTTTATTATAAATTAATGTGATCAAAAATTTATTTTAATGTTTTTTATTTGTTTTTGCTTTTATAAAAAACCGAAATGAAGTGTAATATGTAAAATAAAAAATTAATATTATAATTTACCATTAATTTGACTTGCTAATTATTTAGTTAACCTAAAAACATTATACAATACAATAAAAAAACGCCATATTGTTTGTGTAGAAAAATGGGGGGGGGGGTGTCTATGAGAAGAGAGAGTACTTGTAAATGAAAAGCCTAATCAAGGGGTATCAGAAAGAAAAACGTTGGGAACCCTTGACTTAAGGCATGAGCAAAGGATATAAAAATAAAATTCGGAATTAAATCTTAAAATAAAAAGTGGAAGTACCCGTATTATATTATTGCTGTAAATTCTAAACAGATTTACTTTCCCAAATGCAAGTCTTTAGAAATCTGTTCAACTACAAGCTTTAAAAATATTTTCAGTTCTTTGATGCTATCTGAGTCATTTTCACAATGTTTTCTAATAAGATATTTTTATTCCATACAAACTTACTTGAATTTTCTAGGATGATGGATAACAATTTTTCATTGGAAAAACAATCCCACATTGCACTAAATTAAGTATGTTTAATCAAAGTAAGTGTTTAAATATTGTGGCATAAATTATAATTGTCTGCAAAATATTTCTCAAAGCAAAAGATTATTGCAATTTGTTTGCCAAAAGGAAATCAGATGAGAAGAAATGGGATTACTTTAAATATCACATGATTAAAAAAAATTCATTTGAACGAAGTAAAAAATTCAGAATTAGAACAGACAATGTCTACCAAATTTTTTTACAAGAAACCTCTGAAAATTGGAATACCAGATCTGAATATGTAAATAGTCATTGATTGCATTAAGAAAAGGTCTAAAATATAATTAACAATGTGATACTTGCAGTTAAGTTGAATTTATGCACGAATTCATGCCCCCATGCTAAATATCTTATTAGATGAAGATGCAAAGACTATACTTTTGAATTCATCAAATTTTAAAATAAAATGTCCATTCCATATTTTATTCATGTCACTAGGTTGAAAATAAGTATGCACATTAGGTTCAGGAAAATTGACCATGATATACAGAAAACTATTTATGTTCTATATTAATAATTTTTATTAGACATTCATTAGACTAGAAATTATCCTTTTAATGAATATTTCTTTAGTATAATTTTCACTACATGATTCACACTAGGGACAGGTTTCTATCTGCTTGGGGATCATATATTTGTTTCACATGTTTACATTTCTCCACAGAGTATTAAAAGTGGGTAGAAACCAGTCCCTACTTTGCTTAAGTGGTTTAGTGAAAATTACATTCCAGAAATATTAACTACTTATTTTGTTTTTGTAAAATTGTTTGTTTCCAATATTGTGCAGTAGATGATTCTGTCAGCATTTGGAAATAAATGTTAAACAGGCAAAACTCACTATATGTATTGCCACACACAGCAAGCTAGAGTAATAAATGGATGCCAGAAGGCTTGTGCATAAAATCCCTATCTAGTGCCTACTCCTCCAATATCCCCAGACTAGTTTCTGTCTTGTGGCCTTCATCAGTGAGGAGCCTTGGATCTGAGAGCAGTGCATTTTGCCTGTTTTAACAACTGTTATACACAAGCATAAGAGGTGGTGGTAATGTAATGTTTATTAAATAAATATTACAATTTATGTTAACATCAGATGATATTTCCAAGAAATTATTCAAAATATGTGTTTGAAGTTTAATTAGGATTAACCTTGTAAAAAATTAATTTAATTTTTTTATTTTCAAAATATCACCAGAGTAGAGAAGAGGATCCTCACTGTACCTGTGGCTCAGGAAGTAGTGCTGTAATTGCTTGTAACTTAAGGACCATAAAACTTAATTCAATTCTGGTTCAACTTGTCATTTTTAAATGTAAAATGGAATCAGTTTGACTTTTTGTAATTTCAAATAAATATCTTGGTCATATGATTTATACAAATGGAAATATAATGGATGAAGTTAATTATAGAATTAAACTTGGTTGGAATGCTTTTGATAGAAATAACAATATGCTTATAGTTCGAAAAAGATTTTTAATAAATGTGTTATATTACTTTCTATGTGTGAATCTGAGACTTGAAACTTAATATGAGAGCAATACAGTGACTTCAGACCACTCAATGTATTGTAGAGATGTATGTTAGGTAAAACAAGGTAATGTCAAAAATGAAATCTTTGGAGGTGGAAACCAACATATATTTTTGATATCACTGAAATGAAGCTGGTTTGAACACATTGCTAGAAAAGGTGATAATAAATGGACAGTGGAAATCTTAAACTGGATCCCAGTGGATTGTAAAACATTTAGAAAGAGATTACATGTAGATAGGTGGACAAAATAAGGTATTTTGTTCATATGGTGTGAATAAGAGAAGCTATAAATCAGAGAAACTTAATTGCAAAAGATTTTCATACTGTAGTGGATTGATAATGTTTGAAAATAATGATAATGTAAAAGTATATTATAATTTCATATAGTTTTTGAATGCTTATTCTTTTATTGAATTAACTTTCTATTAAGATGTGATGTATTGTGGCTTTTCCTTTCTTGGAGACAGGAATCTCTCAACCACTATACTCAGAGAAACCTGTTAATCACTGTCCCTTTCCATTCCTCACCCTATGTTTTTTCATATTCTTTTCTATCCTGCTCCATCCCATTTCCACAATATCTTTGTCCATTCTATGGCCTTTATATCTAAATCTCCCTTACCTTTTTCCAAACCCAGCATAAAAACCAAGAACCCACTTTCTGTATAATCATCTTGTTTATATTTATTCTTCCACAACATTATTTGTACTCATTCTGCTTGTAAGCATTTACATTCACTTAACAGGTGCCTAATATTTTACATGCCTTCCTTATATCTAAATTTACCAATATTTCTCCATTTATATTCTCTTGTTGCTAATGATCCTGTTTGAGCCTTAAACAATAAACTATTTACTTTGGTATTATCATAAATTAATGCACACTAAATATTCTGTTTACTTCTATATATATTTAAATTCTTTGCTCTTCATACTAGTTCTCCAACTCTCTTATTTTTTATTAATGAATCTAGAATATCTTATTCTTTGCCACTATAATACTTAAAAATTTTCCTAAGACAATCATCCCACCTTTTGTATAAGTATACTGATATAAAATCTTTATCCAAATCTTCTGCATATCATACTATTTCACACAGATTGTTACCTGCCCTTTATTTGTAACCCAATTAGCTATTTTCTTATTACCAATAAATTGCAATCTACCAAACATTTTCATTTTGCTTTTTCTCTCATATAAAAACTTGACCATCCCATTTCTCCTTAAATCGCCTCATTATCTGTCCCCACATCTGAACCTAATGCTTGTTTTTCTACTTCTCTTTGTATTTTTTCTAAGTAATCTAACAACCCTTTACTAACACATCATTACCATAAGTTAACCCTGCTACTGCCATTTCCATCCATACAGATTCTAGCTATATCATATTTATTATATAAAAATACTGTTAATTTCTTTATCAGTCCCGTTTTCTTTGCTTCATTTATTAATTTTTTCTCTCATTCATCCATGTAATTTCTTTGATTACTTAAAATGATTTCCAAATAGTCAGACCTATTCACCACATTTAACTTTATATCCCCAATAAAAATTCTCTTTTCTCATCATTTATCATCACTAATTTTGATTTTTCTTCACTCAATTTAATCCCCATCTCTTTACCCACATGTTCTCTTTACTCACACTTGCACATGTCCTCAGCATCAATTCCATATCTTTTCTACTTTCTGTGCACAAGAAGATAGCAAATAAAAGATCTGATAATATATGTATACTCCCTTGCCATCTATTAATGGTATCTCTACCCCTTTTCCTAGTCTTTCTATTGCTCTTTCCATTTCTTTCAAATATAATAAAAACAAAGTAGGTGACATAGGGCATCCTTGCTTTAGTCCCACCCCATTTTTAATTTTAACTGATTCTATATTTCCTAATTGATACGTATTGTTACGGATACCTCCAGCACTCCTCCAATATCTAGTACACAACATGAGACCCAACTCTAATTCAAGTCCCATGATATTAGCATTACTCACTAATTAATATTAGGTAATGTTAGGGTACATAAAACGACAAACCATTAATCACAATCTAAATCTTAAAGCCCAATCTAAATAAACATCAAATCAAAGTTTATACCAAATCAGTCAAATAGATATGACAACTGATCATTGCAACAATTAACATCAAATGTATTATGATTACCAACACAAAAGAACAACATACAATAGATCAGATGAGTGAATGCAATCAAGAATATATATATACAGTATATATACATAATTAAAGTAGAGAAAAATCAAATGTTTCTTTTCTTATCTTTTTTAACAAGTTATTTATGTTAAGACATAGCGTAAACAATAAAATAAAAAGGATGAGCATGCCCTGGATTAATGTAATAGATATACAAGAAAGAAAAAATTATTTTATCTGTGGAAAAAAATCTATCATTCCCTACACAAAGGAGCTGAAAGGAAAGTTTGAATACCTATATCGACCAATTCAAAGTTGTAATACTTTTTAAAAAAAATCTTTTACAAGGATTTAGAAAGCCATTTATTTGTAAAACAGCTAAACAAAGAATTCAAAAATTAATAAGTTGCAAACAAAATAGAGTATTCAAATCTCTAAAACCACCATTGATTCCCTGCTATAGATTTCCAGACCTAAATATAAAAACACGCAATAGAAAAAATATTGACATTGCTCCAATCAACTTAAACTATGAAAACAAATATAAGTAATGACAAAAGTAAATATGCAGTGCTAAATGCAAGGAGAACGTCATGGAAGGAAGCTCATTGCTGATTATGGAGCTAAGAACCATCAAGATCGATATGGAATTGTCCTATCTCTCCACGCCTGGATTGATAAACATCAAACCAATCTGTTATGATTTTTTTTCTCTTCATTCCAAAACTCCAGTTCAAAGACTAGTAAAGTCAACCTATCCAGTGGATGTTCGAATTCCCAGCTATGTGTAAAAGAAACAAAACGGATTATGGGAACCAGCCATTAGAACAGTGTCTATATGAACTATAAAGTCAAGTTATAAAGTTGATATCATCTACATTTATTTGTGTGTATTCTATATATCGTAATTATATATTTTTTATTTTAATATTAGGTCAAATAGCTTTAAGATTTGTAAAATAAAAATAGAAAGAAATTTCTTCATTCATAATATTAACTTGGATAAACAAAATGAGATATTTTTTTGATTACAAAATAGTCTGATTACTATAAATGAGATCATGTAAGACATTATCTAGTATATATGTAAATTAAACATTGATATATATGTAGAACACATATACTTTCCTTATTTGTTTATTTCAAAGTTTATGTTAATTGTTGATTTTTTTATATACTTTCTTTGCATATATTTTTAATTATTTATGTCATGAACTTATAACTCCCCTTCATCGCACACATGCCATACATAACAGGGGAGATTTTTAAACCATCATCACATTAAATAAGAGATAAAAAAAATAAATGAATACTGTAGTATGTATAGCAATGTTGTATAGAACATGAAATTCATTTGTGTTAATCGGGACATCCAGTGGCTATTCTTTATGGGATAATGAGTTGAGACATTGGTATAAACCAAATATAAATAAAGAATGACCACAAATGTCTAAATGAGTTTTCCTAAATTTTGTTTTAAATTTTCTCGTTCAAATACTAATCAATGTACATACAATTATTAAATTTATTTAAATGTTAAAAACATGATTTTTGTTTTATTTTTCTATGGTTAAGTTTTGCTTAGTCATATCCTTACACACATATTACAATCATTACTTGCATCTTGTATACAATATATTATACCCACTGCCATTAACAGACATATTTATTTTACACATATTCTGACTTTTGTGATACAAATATACCCTGAACCCGAGGATCAAGCAATATCTACCTGGGTTCAAAATCTGGAATAATGGAAATAAACTGTAATATGGATGAGATAGATTAAGAATAGAATCAGTAGTTATCTAAACTCTCTCCTCTCCTAGGTATGAGTTTAATATGTGAGAGTATGTGTGAATGTGGGCAACTGAGATATACTCTTATTCATCAGGTGGAACCCACCTTTGTGCATACCATGGAAATCCATCCTGCTACATATAGCACATCCAATCATTGGGCATGAATCAAATATTTCAATATTGCAATTTTCAGAACATTTAGTCACCTATGAATTTCATATGAGGTTAATAATCCTTGAGCTTGAAAATTGGATATCGATAGTATCATCTTCCACTATACATACAAAAATATTGATTGGTTAACATGTTTGTGTATCAATATGGAATTTTATAGTTTAAACATAAACATAACTTAAAATTCATTTGGATATGACAGGTTGAATTTGAATGCAGAAACATACTAAGAATCTAAAATGCAAATAAAATAGATGATAGTCAACAACTAAGCTTGAGTTGAAATGGGGAGCTTATATAATAAAAAAAAGAAAGGTCAAATTAGGACATCAATTCCTAGGAATATAAAATCATAGCTTGACATGAATAGTAGAAGTGATAACGATGACTAATACTTCCACAATGGAAACCATAATAAGAAATAGCTTATATAGTTTAAAAGTTAAGACAATAAGTAGAATAATAAATTAAAATAAAGTATTAAAAAAAATTCATGATCACAAGAAGTCAAATCAAAATGCAAATTAAAATAGTTAGAGAAGATGCAGGGGATAATGTTGTAAATAGTATAGAAAATTTAGAATGAGAAAAAAGAATTGAAAACTTAATATTTGGGTAAGAGACCTGAAATGTCTGCATATATAAAACCATATATGTAAATAGAAAATTATTTTTGTAAATACACACGGATTTCATTATTTTAATAACATTTTCTCTATTGGAAAAAATTACTCTAGAAATTTGCTTGAGAGATCGTCCCAAATTATAGAATAAATTAGAATATAATTGGTATACAATTAAAGCTAGTTGCATATAAATGAGATCGTATATAAGATATTCCTGTTGTAAAATGAAAGAGGGAAGGAGCAGTTAAAATAGATTGGATTAAAGTTAGTGATGATTTGAAGTGATAATATATCAGCAGTAAAGAATGGTGCAATGATAGACTAGTAGACTGATTAGCAGTGATTAAATCTAAAATGGAATAGTGGTAAGTGAGAAGTACTATGTATTCATGAATGGAAAAGGCTATTACCAGTGAAGGGTAATTAATTGAACCTTAATCACACAACAAAGTGAAGTTGTGAATGGAGGTGGCTAATACAAATTGTGTATCCAATAATAGCACAGGTTGCAAACTTTAATAGATTATTTTATACATGAAACTTTAATAGATTATTTTATACATGAAATTATATATGCTTGTGTTTCAAGAGATTTGATTTGGAAGCACAAAAATAATAATTGGATTACTCCTGGTGCAAAAAAAACACTATTTTCAACTGAGGACAACAAATAGCTTATGGATATTAATGGACTAATACCTTTTCTGTTGTTTTTATCCCATTATTATTGTTATTAAATAAATCTTATTAAATATACATTTTGTCATATCTGACCTTGCCATAAGTGGACTAGTCCAGATTCCTTCCTTGTCTAATCAGATTGAGCAATAATGGCCCATACTAACCAATAGTAGGATTTTAGACACATGATTACCCATTGCCCATACTTATGCTTTACCATTTAGCTATGTTTATACATTGGTTATCCACATGTTTACAAATTGGTTAGTGGCTTACATGTCTGACCTTGCCTTCAGAAGTGGACTAGTTCAAATTCCTTTCTTATCTAATTGGATTGAGAATTCATGGCCACTAACCAATTCATAAACATGTGGGTAACTAATCAATAAAGATAACCAAAGGGTAAAACATAAGTATGGTCAATGTGTAAAGATGGGTATAAATCCTATCATTGTTTAATATGGGCCATTGGGCAATGATGCTCTCTGAATCTGATTGCTGCCAGTAAGGTAGGGAATCTGGCAATAAATAGTCAGCCTTTTTGGAGGCAAGGAACTTCAAGAGAAATAATGTCTGTCTAACCTGAATGACTGAATGTGCTCTCCATTGAAACCACTTTCAACTGCAAAAATGTTTCTTTTATAGTCATTACCAATAGGTCTACACAGTGAGGCGAGTCCATGATAGGACTGAAAGCTTCTATGACTATGGCTGACTGAAGGCAGCTATCCAGTACAGCCAGAAGAGTCTTAAATAAAACTCACAAGGCAAGCTAATATATGTAGCTGGAAGTGAGTCCGGCATGACCAGCACAGTATTAATTATGCTGATCTCATACAACTGTATTTATTGAGTGTTCAATATGATGTCATTGTTGGTTTGAACCTGAAACTTGCAATTCAGCCAAACACAAGATATTTCAAATATATATTTTTATTTATTTAGCTTCCTGATTGGTCTTTAGAGAGCCTCAGAACACAGCAAGAACAAACAGGAATCATTGATTAAGAGACCAAAATGTTTCTGGGTTGGGCATATTGCTATATGGGATCACTATAGATAGACAGTTGAAGTCTTGAACTGAATATCAAGAGATTTTAAAAGACAGAAAGGGATTACATGTAAAATGGTTGGATAAAATAGGGAAGTTTGTTGTTATTGTATGAAGAACAGAAGTTATGGATCAGAAACACTGGATTAGAGATCTTCATCCTGTAATGGGTAGAAATGTTTAAAGAGAATGATGATACTACATATTCAAAAATCATTTTTATAATGCAGTAGTAACCCTTGCAATTATTAAAAAAATAGTGCTACTTACTAATACAGTATTCAAAAATAATTATTAATTGATTTAAAATAATATTTTTTATTACATACTGAGAGAAAATCTGATATACTTTGGATTTTTTTAAATCTTATTTTTAAATTTCTTATTACAGCATACATTGCAAATTTTAATAATTTTTACAAATTTGATATTCCATATGACATTAGTCTCTTCATATTTCAGGGGTGGTTTTAGTTTGTTGTTCCGGTGGAGGTTCAATCTTATCGGAGCTTTTAGCAGGTTGTGTAGTGTGTTTTAGCATTCCTTTCACTTTCTTTTTCATTCTCATCATCTAATAAGAAGAAAAATATTAGAAATGCAGATCTAACAAAAAAACATACTCTTATCATAAAAAAATGATTCATAGTAGCATATAATTACTAAGACATTATCAACTATAATTAATTTAATTTGTAAAAAATAATAATGCATAATATATTCTAACCAGAAACTACAACTTCTTTTACTGGATATTAAGTCTAAATTAAACTCAAAGAAGTCTCGATCAACACATCTAAATAGTTTAGCATATATTTATACTGATATTACCTAATTATCCATCTACAGTTTGGTGTAGTGGTAGAGTGAGACCAGCTCTTTTATCTTTGGTGCTTGAACTTCTTATGAACTCTCACTCAATGGGATTTGTCACTTGAAGGAGCATGTGATAGTTGAATGCCAATTGTCAGAAAGCGCAGCAGTTCATTTCACCCTTTTCTTGCCCAATCCATTAAAAGATTGTAATTAATGGATACCAGATGATAGAGTGTCACAATGATTCTATTCTCAGACTATTTTATCATTTGCTTGTGTTAGCTGCTGCTCTATCTAGATAACTGCAAATGAGTTGGTTCGAATTCAAAAGCTTGAATAGGATAAAAAGTGTATTATATGTACTAGTACCAAAAAGAATTTAAAAATATCAGTAACAATATTATATAACTTTTGCATATCTTTCCATGAACAGTTCTTTTTATGCTCATCTAGAGCCATCTATTGTAAGCTTGAATAATCACTGGGCACCAGAGGATATAGTGCTCTGTTATATTCTCATCTTCAGAGTAGTTTCTGACTTTTGCTTTACCATTGAAGACTAGGATTCAAATATGTAACTAATACACTTTTGCACATCTTTTACTTCTTTATACTATTCAAGATAGTTGCTTGAAATTTAAAAAATGCTAAGGTTTTGAACCCAAGGGAACTCATTTGCAGTTATATAGATCTCATACCAGTTCAATGATAAAGACAAAAACTAGATTGCAGATCAAAGAATTATGATTCTATACTATCTGGTATTCACTGATTATTCAATCGTGCAATAGATTTTGCTTGAGAAGGCTAAAATGAACTGCTATTGAAAAAATTTGAAAGTCAAAAATCCAGTATTAATAATTAAAAATGCCATTAGACTTAAGAAGTTTAAACTTGGGTGGCTTGCAAGTAACTCCATATATAAAATTAACCATGAACAGATTAATTTTGGAAATTAAAAATATAAGCTTAAGAAACATTCAAAGTCATAAAACTATATAAGGTGAGATTTGTAAAAAAAAAAATGGTTAGCTGTTGTCATGAGTATTATTAAAAAAATATATTTATGTGCTGTTTACATTTAATTGTTTACAGCTGGAGTAACTTGGTGCAGGGGTGGAGTGTCAGATTCTGGAATCATGATCTATGGACTACAGCTCAACTATGTCACTTTTGAAGATTGAACTTCTTATGAAACTCTTGAACAACAAACCATTCAATTACTATACTCTTTCTGAGTTCCCAGCATGCTTTGAAACAGTAGTAAAGTGCAAATTCTGGAACTTAAAAAATATACAGCCGAATTCTGTCACTTCCCAGATACACAATTTACTTAAGAACTCCTGAACAATAAAATTATTTATTTATTATATTATAGAGTATTTGAACACAGATTTTCAAGATCCCTTCAGCCATACACTATCTCATACAACTGATACACAAGACCACACACATGTGAAAAAGATAAAACAATCTCCAATATATGTATTTTGTGCTTTACCTGCACTCATCAGTTGATCCAGATTATCATCTCCCACACATAGATATAATCAGTGCTCAGTTTATATTAAGATAGCAAATCTTCAAACTTCAATGAACAGGCTTCAATTTACTCCATTCTCCAACTCTTCAGCCATCCATATCATTGATATGGAGTGCCCAAATCCCTTGTTGAGGCCAATATTATTGTCATGCCCATGTTGACTTTAAGACACTTTGAACTCTCATGTATAGAACTTTAACCATTTAAATACATGGAAGAGGGATGAGCAGGATACAGACTGAATCTGCAATATTTGTTTTTATACTTTATATATTTGTAATTTAGATATTAATTATAGGGGATTTGAACACAGACTTTCAAGTTTCATTCAGCTATTCACTCTATCTCATATAACTGATACCCATGGCCACACACATGTGAAATAGATTAATGATCTCCAACATGGTATTTCATGCTGAACCAGCATTCATCACTTGGTCCAGATCATTATCTCCCACACATATATTAACTACAAGTATATAAAGTATATTTGTATTCAAATATTACAGATTCAACCTGTATCCTGATCATCCCTTTTCAGAGTATTTAAATGGATAAGGTTCTATACTTATGGGTATCAGAATGACTTAAAGTTTACGTGGGCATAACAATAATATTGGCATCAACAAGGAATTTAAGTGTTCCATTATTGGATATTCAATGCTACAGATGACTGAAGAGTTGGTGGGTGGAGTATATTGGAACTTGTTCATTGAAGTTTGGATATTTTCTATCTTAATATAAATGAAATGCTGATTATATAAGTGTGTGGGAAAATGATAAGCTGTACCAACTGATGAGTACATGTTCAGGACAATATATATATATATATATATATTGGAGATCATTTATTTTTTCACACGTATGTGGTCATATGCTGAAGGGAGGTTGGAAGTTTTTCAAATCATCTATAATTACATATAAATTACAAGTATATAAAGTATATACTTGTATTCAAATATTATTTATTATAGGTAATATATTGATTCAATTCAGAAGTAAGATAAATGGAGTATAAAATGAGCATTTGGCTTAAAAACCCTAACAATAAGACAAGAAATTGTTGAGAAATTTGATTTGGTATAAGGATACATGTAGAGATATCATCCTACCTCTGATGAAATTTGACAATGTTTGCAGCTAAGAAACTAGCTTTTAACAGGAAAAAATGGCACTGAAGTAAGATGATGGTCCTAAAAGTTGGATCAATGAATATTATGTGATCAACAAAATAGATGAGAATAGAAGATGACTTCATGAAACATGATTATAAAATGAAATTGGGGAATAATAGATTCAAGCCTATAATAAAAGTATGCATAAAATAGGGTATTTCTAGCCTTGAAAAATAACTAAAAGAATAGTTTTCTAGACATGATTATTTTTCATGGTAGTCAGATCATTGATAATGTTAGTTCATGTACTCGAATTGGAATCAAGAAGGGAACCCTCAGTTATCATGAAAAAGAATCATGAAAACAATTTTGAATAATATTTCTGTAGTGTAATTTTCATTACACCATTCTCATGCAAGGTAAGAAATGTTTTCTATTCACTTTTAACACTTTATGGAGGGATTCAATGATAAACATGTGATCAAGAACATGTGGATAAAAAACAACCTCTACCTTGTGTGAGAGTGGTGTAATGAAAATTACACTACAGAAATATTTTTTATTATTGGATAATCTCTAATCCAATGAGTGACTAATAAAAATTATTAATATGAAAACCAATTTATTTTAATGAAAGAATATTGCCGGAGGTGAAATAACCAGAATGAGAAAAGGGAAAATGATGTTGGGGGGGGGGGGGCAAAAAATAGTAGTACAAAGAAATGAAGCTGATGAAATTTTGTTTTTTGATATGGTAGTGATCAATATTTTATTTGAAAAGAAGTTTCAATGAATGAGGATCTTCATAAGTGGAGCAAAGGTTACCAAATTTATTATTCATTGCATAGGAGATTTGAAAAGCTTTCCAAAAAGTCATTAAAGATATACTGTTGTTCCCCTAAAATGTGTTAGACTGAAACCAAAAATTGTGTTTATTAGAAGAGTTCTATAGATGTAATATTTTTGAGAAAGTTCTGCAAATTGTGGAAGAGGTTGCACAGATTAACAATTACATTTGGAAAGAGTATGGCTAATGGGTTTCAAGTGACAGGAAGTGGTTGCTGAGAAAATCATCAGTAGTTATTTAATAGTGCATTTACAAGGAGGCTTAAAAAATGAGCCAGGAAGGAAATTGTTCACACCAAAAAGAAATGAAGCTTATTATGACATTGTATTTATATTGTAATGGTATATAATGTGCCGTTACATTAATTTAAAATTAAAATAAAAAGTTCATAAATAAAAATAAATTTATTAAAAACTAAAAGCTACAATTAAAAAGAGTTGGTTAACATATATAATATATCGCACAGATGGAAGGAAAACTTTAAAAGTATTTTTTTTTAATGAAAATAAAAGTATTTGAATGTACTTTTTTATAAATAAATAAAAAAAGAGTAAAGATTAATATATATATATATTTTAAAGTAACATAAATAAAAATGGAAACAGGTATTAATTAATTCTTGTAATCTCAAAATGGAAATGATTGTTCTTTTAATTAAACAAAAAAGCATACTAGCCCTTGGGGCTCTTATATAAAAAAGTCAGATGAAGAATATAGATAAAAATAGGAAAGATTGTTTCCCACTCTGAAGCAGAATGTCCAATAGAAGCCGCAACCAACGCTCAGACCCTAATGAAAATCATTGATTGTTCAGTGAATCCAGACGATTTGTATAAAAAAAAAATATTAAAATTGAGAGTTAGTTCCAGCTTGATTTTTTTGAGAAGGGTGATAAGATGCACTTTTCACCCTCTCTTATTTCAAATGAAGTGACTGTTGAATTATGAATGGTACTGTTGCAGACCCTGAATCATATGGGTACTGCAATTAAATAGTACCAAATTGAACCAGCTAAGGCCATCTCCAGAACAACAGACTGGTCTTCCATGAAAGTACGACAAATAAAGACTTTGCGGGAATTGGCATCAGGAACCGGGAGCTCTTCTACTGTAAGATATGAACTTAAAATTTTAAAAAAAAGTAATTAAGAACTTTTGTCAAGATTTGACAAGCTTTTAATAATCAACTAAACCTAATTTTAAAATGAACATTTGTCTGACTTTTAAGATTTCAAAATCAATTATTATTGTTTAATTTTATATATGTGAGTTTGCTAATTTAATCATTTCCATTTTTTTTTATATTTATTGATTAAATTATTTGCATGTATTTAAATTTAAGTTGGGTGTGGACATCTATACAGATTCATTAAGTTTATGTTATTTGAAGGGAGGTTAATCTTGGGTTAGTTGTTTTGCAGTTAAATTGGGTTAATGGATTGGATATATTGGTGTAATTAGTAAATGTAGTATGAAGATCCGCTACATGCAGGATCATCTTTACGCCACACTTGAGAAAAGTAATCCCACTCTTATTGACCATTGGAAGCAGACGTATTCCCTGCTCCTTGGATAACCTCTTTAGCCTATGGAATGGGATGGTAAGTTGGCAAAAAGAACCGCAATCCCTTCTTATGGAGTTTTCTGTTTATTTATTTTATTGTTCTTCTCGCCAGACAGATCTAACATTCCTGTACTGAATGAGAGACAATTTCTTCTATATAACCATGCTGTTCAGATGTGTACTCTTGACAATATGGTACTGTGCTGTCATATTCATGCTGCATTGAATACATCGATGTATCAGATGGATTGGCATTAGTTTGACTGCAAACTTTTGGCCTAAGGTTAAATAAGGGCTATAGAATATTTTCTTTTTCGAACAAATCTATGTAGCCAATCTATACTCAACATTATAAAACAAACTTTTATAAAATGTCTATCTGTGCGGACTGTTTAAAATAATTTAAATTTAAAAATTAATAACCAATCTATTCATCAATTTTAAATATTTATATATAAGCGGTGTGTTATTACTGGAAGTGGCTTTTATTTTTTAATATTGAAAATATATTTTAAATTAAATTATATATTATAAATTATCTCTACTGTTCCCTGAGTTAGTGGCATGGGCTGATGGTCGTAATAAAATAGATATGTAAATTTTAGATCTTAATACGTATCTGCCTACTATATAAATTTTCCAGGTTCCAATAGCCTGGTGGTGCCCTGTACAGCAGATATGGAAGGTAAGATTCTTCACTATATCTTCTTGACCATTATAATATATTGGATTACTTCTATCATCTAATATAAGTATTGAATGTCTTTAGAAAAATTTAACTTTTTAAATATTCCAAATATATTCAACTGTTAGTAATAGTGCACAGGTTAGTATATACATGATGTTTTGAGTTGTATTGTTCTCTCCTCTTCTTCAGGTGTTTCTGGCCTGACCAATGGCAGTACTAGCATAGGAAATGAACCTGGACCCTTAGATTCTTGAGTACCTTAAAATTCAGTATTCAAGAATCTAAGGGTCCAGGTTTAATTCCCATGCTAGTACTGTCACTGATCAAGTCAGCAACCCTGAAGAAGAGGGGAGAATAATACATCTCCAAACATTGTGCATATACTAATCTGTGTGATATTACTAACAGCTGAATATATTTGGAATATTTAAATAAAGTTACATTTTTCTAAAGACATTTCATACTTATACCATTATCACAAACCTTTAGGAAAACATTATTATAACATGCCTGGTAAACAGGAAATGAAAAAGTTAGCCAATCTTCAGAATTATCAAAGGGGCAAGACCTAGCACCATTAGCCCAAATAATCAGTAATTATTACATAATTTACTGCAGCAAAATGTCTAGTAATTATTGATTATTAAAGTTAACAGCAAGTAGATAGCACTACAATGGAGATAGATCTCTTGTTTTGAATTATATGATAAACATTGGATTTTATAGTTGGAGATGAGAAGAAATATATCACATTTGCACTGGGTCCATTGGGCATTACTATTATTAGGTAGATAGTTGAAGTCTTAAACTGCGTACCAATAAATTGCAAAAGACCTAAAGAGAGACCTTGTGTGAGGTGGATAAATGAAATAATGAATTTTGCTGGTGTGATATGAAAAACAAAACACTAGAAATTAAAAAACCGGGGTTGAAATTGGGGAGACTTTCATCCTGCAATGGATCGAAAATAGTTGATATGATGATGTAATAATGTGTGATAAATATAGCATTAACAGAATAATCATCTAGAAAACAGAATATTAGGACAAGTTATTCAATAGATTTAAAAAACGATGCATTATAAAATCTTAGACTAATCGTTATCTATCCAATGCCAAACATGTAATATATTATAAAACCAATCATCAATTTTTCTTATGCATGCATATATAAAAAACAATAACTATAAATATATAAAAAAATAATGAAATCATTATACCAATGTTGATCATCATCTATAATCTGACCATCAGCTTATCATGGGTATAAAGTAAACTGAATGTACTTTAATAAACGTGAAATTCATTACTTTAGCATCAACAAAATATTTCTAGAATTAGATCTCCGCACACACATATATATATATTGTATATGTAACGGCATATAATATGCCGTTACAATATATTTCATCTGAGAAAATAATCACATTTAAAGTATTCTGTTAATAAATTACTTTACTGGAGAACTTAAAATAATGATTAATAAATTTCTTGATTAGAAATAATTCTAATAAAAACAATGAAAGATCTGTCAAATTATTCTATAATAGAAATAAATCAGTCTGATTTTGACTATTTACAATATTATACATTTCCATGTATTGAAAAAAAAAAACTATACAAGTTTGAAGTTAAATAAATAATAATAAATATTGAATAAACACATGTAGGTAGGCACACATGTGCTTGGATAATAATACAAAACATTCTAATCATTCTATTTTAATATATACATAGTGAATGGATTTAGATTCATGAGTGTACATATAGCTACAAAAATACATGTGGCATTATAATATACAATTAATTTTTTATTTGTTAACAATAAATTCATTTAATTTACAAGTCAGTATTATTCTATTTTAACCAGTAATAAAGAATTAAAGGTATACAATAATGCTTGTACACACAAACATGCCTATTCTAATATAAAATAATTCAATATTAATTATTTTAACATTTACATATATGATTTTTTTTCTACAGCACAGGTTTTTTCATACCGGCACTCCAATATGTAATATATAGGTAGTTTGAACTCAGACATTCACATGATCCTCAACTATCCACGCTATCTCATACTGCTGACACACTTGTTCACACACACGTCGAAAAGATAAGCAATCACCAATATACATAGTTCACGCAAAACAAATTATTTTTGCAATATAATTATGATATATATTGAATCAATGCAAAATTTGCATTTCATCCATTAAAACAAACATATTTGGCATTTTTCTAACTTTAGAACATATCTTTTATGAATGACGTAATAAGATTCAAAGAAAATGTACTGAGATTTTTTGTACTCTGGAGACTTATATTTGGGGTCTTCATTGAATAGTGACATTTCATTTTCTTCCTAAACATTTTTTTCTTAGTTGATTAATTTATTTGTCAGTTTTTTACTTTTAAAATAAAACAATCTTTGAAAGTAAAAAGAAATACATTGTGTTAATTGAAAAGTTTAGGTATGATACCAATATTAATATATACAGGGCCGGATTTAAGGCGATTGGGCCCAATCAGGCCCCGCACTTGAAGGGGCCTCACATCACCACCAAAATTAACAAAAAGTTATTTTTTGAAATATTGAATTTGCATTTTATTTAAATATTTAATATATAGAGGGCCCCGCAAAAAAAAATCCAATCGGACCCTGCACTTATTGGATCCGGTCCTGAAAATATATGTATAACTATAAATACCAGTTATAAATATACTATATGTAACGTTTTCCTGAAGGTTTGTGATGATGGTATTTTAGTTATACATTGGGTTATTTCCATCATCTACTATCGAATATTCATCTTTAAAAAAAATTAACTTTATTTAAATTTTCAAAGTACGTTAACGTTGTGCATATACTAACCTGTGTCTATTACTAACAGGTGAATGTATTTTGTAAATTTACATAAAGTTAAATGTAAGTTCCAAATAATTTTAACAATAAAAATAATCAGGTTAAAAAAAACTGTAGTCAATTAAATACGGCCTCAGTATACTTTGACCATGAAAAATCTTGTAATTATACATTTAATTTTAATATAAGTGATACAAAAATATTAATGGAAAAAGAAATCATAAAAAAAGAAAAATTAAGGAAGCAATATTGATAAATAAAGATAATATAAATAGACAAGCTGCAAATACTGACATACACAGCTCATGGGAAATCACCTGATCAAACTTCCGCATTACTTTACTGCTGATTAATTAAAGTGTATATTTTATTATTTTTATCATTAAAAATATTTGGAACTTATATATATATATTGTTAAAAGGAGGTTGCCTTGACAACAGTTTGAAATGGTTGATTGTTATGGATATTGGGATTGTCTTAGTGCTGACTGGTTTTTAATGATATATGTATTACACACTGGTCACTTTCTTCTATGTGTTTTCATGATTATGTAAAATAGTGCTTACCAACTAGATCCAAATATGGGCAATATATGTGATTAACAGGTCTTTTTTGTCTGAAACTTCCATGCAAATATAAAATAATATATGAATAAGTGTAGCACTGTCCCCTCAAGATCAGTAGACTACCCTCTTATCGTATCATAACTTGAGTAGTTTTAAGCCAATAAACATCACATGACCACTATCTCTTATGCTTGTGTATAACTGTTGTTAAAACAGGCAAAACTCACTGTACGTATGCTACACACAGCAAGCTAGAGTAATCAATGGATGCTAGAAGACTTGTGCATAAAATCCCCATCTAGTGCCTACTTATCCAATATCCCCAGACTAGTTTCTGGCTTGTGGCCTTCGTCAGTGAGGAGCCTTAGATCTGAGAGCACTGTACTGATGAAGGCTACAAGCCAGAAACTAGTCTGGGGATATTGGATGAGTAGGCACTAGATGAGAATTTTATGCATAAGCCTTCTGGCATCCATTGATTACTCTAGCTTGCTGTGTGTGTGGCATACGTATAGTGAGTTTTGCCTGTTTTAACTTGAGTAGTTCATATATAAAATAAATATTGGCAGTCCTTAACTTAATTTAGTTTCTATAAAATAATAAACTGCAGCTAGGAAAATCATCTACATCCCACATATTGACCACCATCCCATACTTATCAGGGATGCTGATCTTTGACACAACATTCTTTTTTCAATTTAATAATAATCAGTTAAACTAAACCCACCATTTATAGAGATACAAAACAATTTAAAACAAGAAGATTAACAGAAAGTCTTTTACTTTTTGATTAATAAAAAACAAGAATGATTAATTATTGTTTTATTTTGTTTTGTTTTTTAAAAAAATAATAATCAGTTAAGTAAAAACAAATGTTTGAATTATATGTATAATTAAAAAACATTACAAAGAAAAAACTCCTTCTTTAGATGAAAGCATTTTTCTTTGTTACATTAAAATTGAAATTTTTAATCAAAATCATAAATACTTAAAATTAAATGTTTGTATTGAAATAGAAATCTTTTTTGTATAATTTCAAATAATTTGCAGTATTTTTCAAAAATATCAATTAATATTACTTAATCAATCATACTTTAGTTAGTCCACATTTTATTTTAAATAATTATATATCTAATTTTGTCTGTATTCATATCTACTTTTCCTGTTTCACTTTAAGTATAACACATTATGTTATAGGCCATAAGACCATTTCATTTTTGTGTAAGTAATATAACCAGTGGCATAATTAGGCACACACACTGATGTGTAAGTGACATAGGTCCAAATAAAATGAAGGCATTTTATGACATTGATAATAGTGTTTACAATTTTAAATATTATTGACACCTATATTTGTATATTATTGAAAAATATACAAAAATAATTGAATGATAAACTTCTCGGGAATTCATATAAAGTTTAAGACCAGAATGGACACAATAAATTGCAATCCTTGGTTTTCAAAATTGGTATTGAAAAATAATGATATAAAATTTAGTGACAAATATGAAATTATGTCAGTAGGCACTTTACCAAACTTTCTGAAAATGAAACACAGGTGGCACTACTTTATGGAGTTTTGCTTTGCTTTGTTTATAAACAATTATGTGCTAGTATTGGAGATGTGATCATGTGATGCTTACATTGATATCTATTATTTTATAATTACAATCATTTCCAAAGATGAAACAAAATGCAGGAATTTTTTTTTATCTATTTAGAAAAACATTACACTTTTTCGCAATTATACTGTACTTCAAACGCTTGTTAGTAAAGTTAGAAAAATTGTAGTTAAATATCAGGCTTAGCACTTTCGAAGTCTTTTAACCTCATATTCATAGATGAAGAATTACAAATGTAGTGTTGATGATGTTTGCTAATATATGCAAATTAGGACTAATATGTAAGTACCAGCAAAAGGATTATTTGCTGAATATTTTTCATATATGAGTAAACCTATTTGCTACAAGCAAAATTTATGTAATGGAAAATATATGAGTGGCACAGTTTACTTTCACTTGTGATAGAGCTAAAACCAAATTACTTTTTATAATTATTATCATCGGTTTTATTTTATAGAAATAAATCGCATGACATGAGATTAGAGAGGAGGGAAGTAATTCATTTTTTCATTGTGCATTTCAATATAAACTGAACCAAATGTTTTAACTGAAAGCATTGTATTTAATGATGCTTTTTCTGAGCTTTAAACCAGTTTATTAATCAATAAAACTAGCTGAATGAAAAGTTTTTTCCATTAAAAAAGAAGGCATGACCAACAAAATTTGTTTATTTATTTTCAACCTATTAACCAATATACTGTTTGACATTTGCAATTAAATATTGAATTATTTCCATCAAACTTTTAGAAAAATGTAAACTTTATTTAAACTTTTCAAATACATGCAATTGTTTGTAATAGCACACACACATTTATATTGTAATAGTATATATATATGCCATTACATCTCTGTCAATAAAAAAGTAAAAAGAACAATAAAATCATTCTCAAGTAGAATTGTAAAGTCTTGCATTGGTGGTCGAGAGGTCAGTGCGACTGCCTTGCACTAGCAGGCAGCTGCCCGGGTTGCGGGTTCGTGACCCGGCCGATGCTTTGACACTTAAAAAAAAAAAAAGGTAGAATTGTAAAAATATTATTAAAAACTTTATTTAAATCAAGATATATAATTGCACAGATGGAAAACTATTAAATCATTATTTAAAGGTAAGTTAAAATTAAAGTCTAAAGATAAAAGTTTATTTTAAAGAAATGTAGAAGAAAATAAAAGCTGTTAATTATTTTCTGTTTTAGAAATTCTTTTTAATTTTGTTTTCTATTTAGAAATTATTTTAAATCTTAAAATGTAAATGTTTTTTTTAATTAAATGAAATGATATAATAACAAACAAGTGATCAGTCAGATAAGAGATCAATTTTTAAAAAAATCCTAGTAATAAAATCTGTTTCCACTCAAAAAGTGGACTACCCAATAAATGATGTGAATGAACACATGCAGTAAGATCAGCATGAATTCAGGCAAGATCGATCCTGGAATTTAATGATAATGAATTCAAAACAATATAAAAGGGAAAAAAAGAAAACTGGCTAAGGGTTTTTACTTTTAAAAACAAATTTATTTAGACCAAATAAACACAGACTGAAAAGCATAAAACAAGCAAAAGATTATAAAATAGCATGTAAAAAAAGGGTTCTATTTGAATTGATGTTTTCTACAGGGAACATTTGTGATTTGATTGATGTTTCAAAAAAATAAATCATAGAAGCATGATTTCTCTAAAGTTCATTCTCTCTGTTCCCCCACTTCCAACATCTATTTATGGTAAATGGAGCCAGGAAGTTGAAAATGAAGTGCTATTAGTAGATAATATTAGTATCCATGTTTCAATTTTCTAGATTTAGTGCATTGCTGATTGAGTGGTTTAAGGTTATGATGTATTTAGAAGTGTTGATGTGTACATTTGTTCATTAGTATGAAAGATCATGTTTATTCTTGGTCAGTCTCTCCCCTTTTTGAAGACACTTTAGTCAACAGTGACCAGACAAATGGCAAAGCTGTGGAAGAGCTTTATTCGAATGCAATGGAGTCTCAGCTCAGGTTTGTGCAGCTGTGAAGAGGTCAGAAGTGTACATATCCCTATCCATTTCTTTGTTTAGGATCTGCCAAAATGCTGTAATATCAAACTTTATTTCACCTTCACTTTGTAATTAATAATATGCTGATGTGTTGTGGTGAAACTTTTTAGGTAATAATTTGTAGGCTTTTGTATATATATTCTGATTTACAGACTTAGCACTGTGAATATATATTATTCGGGGTCTCCACCTGGAGCACCAGCTTGCAGCGCAATATCCAGATGGAGAAGTTAATTATGGCTGAGAGATGGATTTTGGAGTATACATCTTTTTCAATTGCCATTTTGAGGTTTATTTGGATGTGATTTCTTATCATGTTTTGCTGAAAGTGGGTTCTTAAATTGTTCAAAGTTGTGCATTCAAAGAAAAAGTGATCCTTAGTCTCTTCCTCTCTAAGGCACAGATACAGATAAGGTCAATATCCTGACCCCTTTTATAATGCAGGAAGGCATTTGTTGGGAGGGCACGCAGGCTCAATTTCAACAGGAAATCTATGATTTTGGTGGAAATTTCCAGACCTGGTTATCCTTATCATTCAAGGGATGTTGATTGAAAGGCAGCTGGGGATCTTCTGCTTTTGGTGGTCAAGAAGATCAAACACTTCCTGATATGTGTAAGTTTTCTTTGAAATAAGGTTGGTGTTGGTTGGATGTTATTAAAGATAAAGTTGATTTGCTAATGAAGTAACAAGGCACATCATCTGGGGAGGGGTGATCAATATGTTTAATGTCCTTTTTCAGAAGCAGACATCAAGCATGTTTATTTTCTTTGAAAATGTAGAGTACATTATGGGTCTGCTGCAATACAAATATAGTTAGTGAATACAGTGAGAAACCATTTAAAGTTTTGGGCTTTTGTAGGATTTTTAAGCTGATTACAGGTGATTGACCCACCCAACATAGTTTTCTGCAGGCAGTTTCAACTTTGTTGATAAAAACCTTGATGAGGATGAACCCTGCCAAATAGTATATTATTTTTGAGAGAATAAGAGCATTGAATAGGGCTACCTTCCCAAATAGGTAAAGGTATATTTTGGACAATGATGCAATTGTGGCCTCAATTTTATCTAATAATGAGTCCTTTATCTCTTTATGCATCACCATGGGGAAATTTTGATGAGTGAAATCCCAGAAATTTCTGTGGTCCTGCTTCAAATCTACCAGAGATGGCTGATTTTTTTTGGTTGATCAGGAGACCAGTCAATTTGGCATGATAGTCAGGAGTTGGTTTTAGCCTACTCAGTTTATCATGGTATGAAAGAAACACAACTACATTATCCATCTAGGAGATGTGAGTGATGTTCTAATTATGTAATGGAACAGTGATACTAGAGAATATGGCTTCGATATTCATCAGCATTGGATTGATATAGGCAGCAAAGAGAAATGCACTCAGGAAAGAACCTTGGGGAATTGAGGTATTAGGGTATAAAACCTGGGGCAATGTGTCCATCTAGGGATAAGAACACTTCATAATTGTAAAGAAGGTTCTCAATCATTTGTAGGTATACTTGTGGTACATTGAGCTGTTCCAGGACATTGAGGAGTACATCAATCCTCATGGTGTTGAATGCCCCAGCTATATCAAGCTGGACTGCAACAGGTCAGGCTTTCTTTTGTCTCCGCACATGATCAACCAGGAGTCTGAATCAGCAGATAGCTTAGGAGCTTTTTTTGGCAAATTGATAGTACAAAAGTTGTTTGATTATGTTATATTGAATCTTATCTCTAATGATGCTCTCAACGATCTTTGTCAATAGGATGATCATAGAGATAGGATGCAGATTTTTAAGAACTGTTTGTGCGTCATGCTTCTTTAAAAAGGGTACCGTGGAGATGGGACCTAGGTTTGTCCCGACTTCCAGTGGTGATAAGGTCTATCATTCCATGGATTACTGGGATGGTGAAAGCTCTTAGGTGTAAGAGTAAAAATCAGGGAATCCTGTGCAAGCTAGGGTGGACACTTTCTGGGTGTGATTGCAGTTGCCAAGAATGTCACTATCTGTGATGTTGTGTTCTGGAAGGTTGGCAGTAACAAAAACTCTATCGGTGTTAGTGATGCCAATAGGTTGTAATTTTTTTTAAAAGCCTCTTAGTCTGGAAAGCATGGAGAGACCAAAATATTTGTTATCATGTATCTTGATAGACAAAGATGCATTGTTTCTTTTGTTGGATCCTAGGGCCCTTCTAATGTAGCTTCAAGTTCAGCAGTGTTGATATGCCAAATAACTGCATGCTCATTTGATTGATAGACATCCTGCCAGGGACTGTTGGGTAGCTTTGTAATGTTGTTTAAGGTGAGTAATTTCTTGGATATTTTGTCTTTGTATGGACAATTGTTTAAGTGTGAGGGAACCCTTCTTTCATTGAGTGCATTTATGAATCTGTGATTGTAGAATATTTATGGAAGTTATTCCATTTATCATATGATGAAAGTGTATTTATATTAGCAGAGTTGAATGAGATGTAAATCTCAAAGAAGAGTTGTATAGTGGCAGATCCCTTTGTGAGGATCCTCATTGTTTGTGGAATGTTGCCATATGGATGTGTATTACCCATGATTCTGATAAAAACTTCTAGTGCCATGTGGTCCATAAAGACAACAGGCCACAGATGAGCTTTAATGAATGAAGGGGGAAAATATAAGAGATCTATGAGGGATTTGAACTACAATGAGTAGAATGAGAAAGCAGACTCATCAAAAAGACATCTTCTACTTGTAAAGGTGTTGCTCAGTGATTTAAAGAGTTTCTTTTTAAAAGAAATGGTATGTTTGATTAAAGTCACCCAACATCAATGTAGGAAAAGGGTTAGTTCTTAAGACTGCATTGATAATGTGGATGATTCTGTAGTCATATAAACAACATTTATTATGTTAAGTGTCTATCCATTTACCTGTATAATGGCTATGAGAGAGTTAGGGTCGATATGGATTATTTTGAAAAAGATTATTTTAGATTTTTTATTAAAAAGAATTGCAACTCCACCAGATGCAGAGGAGGAAAATGAATAATGGGAAGTATCCAAATTTTTGAATTCTGTGTACAATGTTTTGGTCAGATTGTGTATGGAGTTTTGGTTCATTGAGGCAAAGAACATCAGGTGTGTTATGCTTAATCCAGAATGATAATGCTTGAATTCTGCCAAGGGAACTCATGCCTCTGACATTAATCGATGTTAGGTTGAAGGTTGTCACTGATAGTGAAATTGACCTCAAGAGTAGAAGAGTTTGACTGATTGAGATGTGGTCTAGTTTCTACAATTATAATACTCTGTTCTGCCATCAAATTTGTGGGATGATGATGAGGTTTAGATTGTGTTAGGCTCTTAAATAAGGTAAGGTCAAGTGGAATAGGTTCAGGTACAGGTCACAATGATGGATATAAATCTATAACTAGGATCTTATTATCATTTTCATGTTTACTTGAGGCCATATTATTTTGAGACAGTGGTCAGCAAATTGTTGTATGTTGTTATCTTGATCTACTGTTTTTGGTTCATATATAAACTTTTGTTTTTTGGAGAATTATCTCTTCATTTTTCCCCACAAGATCTATTTGATAGGAGAGCTTTGGTCTTAGATGCTTCTCAAAGATTATCAAATTCATTGCTATTTGTACTTTCTTGTGATTGTTCAGAGCTATTGTTTTTTTTTATGTCTTCTTTTACATGGAATTCTGATGGTGGCCATTGTAGTGTCATTACATCCAGCATCAGAATCCATGTCTGTTTGATTTATTGTTGCTGCGTCTGACACTGATACACAATCATCATCAGTACATAGTTGTTCAGGAGTGAGTTGAAGTTGTTTTATTTCCAAGGCAGTTTTATCATTAACAATTTTTGGTGGTGATGTAGTATGATCTGTGATTTTGCTAGTCATATGTTGTTACTTGAGACTTTGAAAGATATTTGTTGGGAGATGGCTGATTTTCTTGAACATTATTGTTATCACATTTGTGGAATCTGTACCAAATCTCTCCACAGATAAAACCTCTCAAACAATCTTTTATTAGATAACCTTTCTGTCTGCAGAAAAAGCAGTGGGGTGGAAGGCCAAGAAAGATGATGTTGAGTGGAGACTTGCCATGTTGAATTAGAGTTGGCACTGATTGAGATGCAATTCTTCTTTTAAGAACTAACTGAAATTGTGTGATAGTGATGTATACTGTGAAATCAGCACTGTCTTCAAGCAGGTATTGAAATTTGGTAATGGTGCCATAGTCATTGAAGTAGCATTGAAGGTCTGCCTTTTCAAACTCCATAGTACATTTTTGGATTCACCCTATTAAAACAGCTGGGCAGTTGAGATCAATATAGACAAGAAATTTGTTTAGGAGTTTATGATTATTTCTGAAGGTAGCTTTGACTTGTTGATTTGTGAATTGGATGATGAGGTATATTTCTCATTTGAATAAAAGAGGATCTTGTAGATAGATTTCCACCAGCCATGTGCTTTATATAGTTCATATAGTGGTAATGTAGGGAATGTGTAAATATTTAAACAGTTATCTGTAGTGGAAAGTATAAGAGAGCATTCATTGTGGTAATTAAGCAGAGATTTGTAGATTGGCAATGGGATGGTTTGGTTAAACTGTTCATTTATTATTTCATGGTTGTAAATATTCAAGTAGAATTATCTGTAGATATTGTTTGAGGGTTACAGTAGTTTGATGCAGACTGAGCTGTTTCTATTTCTTGTAAAAGTTGAATTGTTTTCATGTATTTATGAGGTTGTAATGACTGTTGAAGTGTAGTTGAAGTGTATTCATCATTATATTAGCTCTGACCTTGTTTGCAGATATCATTCCATTCATCATTGGCTTTGTGGTTTTATTTTGATTAGAGTTATGAGGTATTTGTGTAGAATCCTTGCATTCAGGGCCTTTGATATTGAATTCATTGCTATTTCCAAAATGTTTGTCAAGATCTGGGTGAATGGAAGAATGCATATCATTATGATTTATGATCGGATTTTGATTTATTTTAATCACTGTAGTTTTGGTATTTTTGTTTTCTTTTAAATATTTTGAAGATTTTATGCATTTTATGCTTTTTAGATTTGTGTTATGTAAATTATTGTTGTTAATTTGTTAGATTTGTGTTATGTAAATTATTGTTGTTAATTTGTTTTGGCAGCTCTGAATTATTTAATGGAGTTATATTAGTTTTAATGATGGGAGAGTGCATGTCATTTAAACTTATGTTGGATTTCTGTTTTCTTTTTAAATTATTTTATGATTCATCAGGCAGTGCCATTTCCGGTTCATATTCAGGATCATATCTTTTTCTCCCGATGGGAAAAAATTTATGTTTTCGTGAAGATTCTGAAGATTTGCTATTCTCTATATGATTCATTTTTTTTATTCAAGTCGGTAAATGGGGAATCAACCGTTTTTACTCATTGCAAAGTTTTGCCGCGGATTCACGAGTTTGCAAGAGGAATTCTACTTTTTTTAACAGTAGTAGAAGATAGATTATGATTGCCTACAACATTTTTTGGCAATTCTGCGCTATTTTTAGGTTTATTATAGGTTGCAATCTTTGCACCTACAATTTGGAAATTACTAGATAATTCCAAACTACCACTTTCCGTCATGTGACAATGTTTAGATTTTAACATGGATTTTATTATCTGGTTGTTGGTAGCTAAAGAAGAAAAAAAATGATTTTGATTATCTGAAACATTTTCAATTGTTGGGTCATGTGAAAGTCTGTGCTCATATACCCTATATATTACATATATAAACACAGGTATATAATAAGCCTGTGTGTTTCAGTTATTTTCAATTGTTGTAGATTTACTCTGATTCTTTAGAGACTTTATTCATATAATATAAACTTTGGAAGTCATCAGAGACTTTTAGGTTAATGTTTTTCTGAAGGTTTGTGATGATGGTGTCCTTATCCACCTAAAGTTTGGCTTCGCTATGTGGATGATACATTTGTTGTATGGCCACATGGTGAAGCATTGCTACAAACTTTCTGGACACACATCAACAACATATCCCCTTCAATTAAATTTACAATAGAACCAGAACAAGAACAAAAATTGGCATTCTTAGATGTTCTTGTAACAAGACTCCCTCATGGCAAAATCAAAACTACAGTTTACCGAAAACCTACACATACAGGAAAATACCTAGCCTATACATCTAATCACACCAGAAACACAAAACATGGAGTTATACTATCACTGTGGAACAGAGCAAAAGAAGTTTGTTCAGAAACTGGTGATTTGGAAAAAGAAAAGATCTATATAGAACAAACTCTTAAGAAAAAATGGTTATCCATCAGCTGTTATTAAGAAAACATTAAACAGACAACAAAAAGAACCATCAAGAGAAAAGACAATTATTGGTACTGTAGTGTATCCATACATTCCAAAAATAGCAGACAAATTAAGGAAAATCTGCAATCAGTATAACATCAGAACAGCTTTTCAGAGCCATACCACACTACGAGGAATTCTAACATCTACAAAGCCTAAACTTGAAATGCTGCAAAGAAAAAACTGCATCGATGAAATACCATGTGAATGTGGAAGAACATATATTGGTGAGACCAGCCGTCCCATTCAAAAGCGCTTGCAAGAACATAAACTGATGATTAGAAGAGAGAAAACAGATGTGTCTAAGGTAGCAGACCATGTATGGACCAATGAACATACGTTCAATTGGGAAAATACAAAAATATTGGATAAAGAAGAAAAGGTACAAAGAAGAAAATTTAAAGAAGCTGCTCACATGACAATGGCAAAAAATCCCATAAGCCAACCTAGTGTGACTATACATAATGTATGGAAATCACTAATCAACTTTGCTCTGAGGAAAAAGTGGAGAAATCAGGAGGAACCTCATAGATAAGTATATGAAATTACTATATACTGTTGCCTTTGGCAGGATGGCTCAGTTGGTTAGAGCGTTACCTTAAATTTCAATAATCAAGAATCTAAGGACCCAGGTTCGAATCCCATGTTAGTACTGTCACTGGTCAGGCCAGCAACACCTGAAGAAGAGGGGAGAAAAATACCTCTCGAAACGTTGTGCATATACTAACCTGTTTGCTGTGATATTACTAACAGTTAGTGCATATACTAACCTGTTTGCTGTGATATTATTAACATTTGTTTGCTGTGATATTACTAACAGTTGGTGCATATACTAACCTGTTTGCTGTGATATTACTAACAGTTGAATGCATTTGGAATATTTAACTAAAATTAAACTTTTCTAAAGACATTCAACACACATATTAGATGATGGAAATAGTCCAATATAAAAATTTTAGGTTAATGTTTTTCTTTTTTGTTAAAATGTTTGGGCCTCAGTATAGGCTTTGATATAGATTCCATTATAATGGTTTTACCAGTATTTATTAATGTTATTTCATAAATGTTTTAAAATTACTTCACAGTAGAGAACTGTGCCAAATAACTACATAGAACAATAAAAAATGTACTCACAAATATGATTCTTGTAACTCGAAATTCTTTCTCCCCAGTGAATGATTCTTGTAACTCGAAATTCTTTCTCCCCAGTGCAAACAATAAAAAATGTACTCACAAATATGATTTTTGTAACTCGAAATTCTTTCTCCCCAGTGCAAATATATTCACATCAGAGGAGACATTATGCAGGTAATCTGTATCTCTTCTTTATATTTATTCTTTTCAAATTTTTTCTTGACATCATTTTATTCATCCAACTGATTCTTTCCATCCTTGTCCATGTCCATCCACATCTTAACAGCTTTTAATCTGTATTTAATATTTTATTCACTGTCCATGTTTTACAACCACGCAATAATAGCATTTCATTAAGCTTTTCTTTAATTCTCTTTTCACGGGACAAAATATTTTCTTTCTCTTAGTAAATGCCTATTAAATTTATTTTCACTACTTTCAACCTTGTTCAACCAACTAACCAAAAATCTTAATCCATTTACCTGTTGAAATATTAGTATTAAATTCGTAATATGCAATAACTTTTAAAAATATATAAACTGTGGAAATAGCAATTTTATTGTAATGCATTGAATAAGTTATTCAAAGAATAGGAAAAGCTGCTATATATGCTGTCACAAATCTCTTTGAACTATTGTTATGACACTACTTTTAAGTTTATGCTGTGTTACTTTGACTTTAATTTAAAAATTACTTCCATAAAGGTAAAAACATCATATACACTATTACCAATATATTTTAATTACTGTCATACCCTAGTGGCAAATAATGGCATCATTTCTTAAAACTTGGATTTGATTCAAATTTGGTTCCCACTTTTGCTCACATGAGACACAGATGTGATAGGATGAAAAACGTTATCCAAAAGCAGATCCTGGAAATGATAATTATGTAACCTTCCACAAATAGCTAGAATTAATAAATGATTTCTGAAAAATATGTAAGCACTTGATTTTATCCTTTTTTAATGAAAACAAGTTGAGAAAATTCTTTAAATATTATAAATATAAAAAGGTATAAAATGTTGTAATTATTAAACAAGCAATGCTTTTGCAGATATAGATTATACATAATTGAGAAAAACAGTAACAAACTCTCTATATAATAGTGCCACCTTATGCAAGTCACAGTAATCAACAGATGCTTGATCTAGGTGCAGTCTTGTCAGATCAAAAGCTTCTCACTGATGAAAGTCACAAGCTAGATACTAGTCTGGGGATATTGCATGAGTATACACTCGATAGATTTTATGCACAAACCTTTTTGCATCCATGGGTTATTATGACTTGTACTACATGGCACCACTGTATGGAGATGCATATGGTAATGATGCATTATATGTTAGTAAAAAGGTATTAAATTACTAGATATTCAAAGGGAAGTAGGAAGACATGCATTGGATGCAGATGTATTGACAGCAAGTGAGGCAATTCAAGAAGAAATGGGATGGTCAAGTTTTCATATGAGAGATGCAAAAAGTAAAATGAAAATGTTTGGTAGATTGCAGTTTATGGATAATAAAAGAATAGCTAAAATAGTATTTCATTGGGTTATGAGTAAAGGGCAGGTAACAAGATGGATGAGAAAGGTAATGTGGTATGCAAAAGATTTGGATAAAGAATTTATATCAGTATATTTGTACAAAAGATGGGATGATTGTATTAAGAGAATTGTTGAGTGTTGTAGTAATAAGGAATGGGATAAAAGAATAGATTTATTAATAAAGAATAGGGAGTTAGAGAGATGGAGAAATAGTATGGAGAGTAAAAAGAGTTTAAATATATATAGAAATAAACAGAATATTAGGTGTGAGTTAATATATGATAATAGTAAGGAAAGTAGTTTATTATTTAAGGCTCGAACGGGATCTTTAGCTACAAGAGAATATACATGTAAATGGGAAAAAATGGGTGATTTATTTTGTAAATTATGTAAAGAAGAAATATAAAATATTAGGTATTTGTTAATTGAATGTAAATGCTTGAAAACAAAATGTAAATGCTTGAAAACAGAAAGGGTACATATAATGAAGTTATGGAAGAATAAATATTAAAAAAGTGATTATACAGAAAGTGAAATATTGGTTTTTATGCTGGGTTTGGGAAAAGATAAAGGGGATTTAGATATAAAGGTTATAGAGTTGACAAAGATTATGTTGTGGAAATGGGATGGAGCAGAATATGGGAAAATTTAGAGTTGGGAATGGAAAATAAAGTGGCTAACAGGTTTATCTGGGCATAATTGCTTAGATATTCTTGACTTCGTTTAAGCAGAAGCCACAATACATCACATCATTATACCAGTTTTACTGCACTGTCCCAAACTTCCTTGCAGAGTTATGCTCCTAATCTTGCACTGAGCATGAAGTGACATAGATTGAACAGGGTAGGAAATGGATACCAATTTAGCCGATCATCCGTACTCATAACAGATTGGTACCTCCAGCTAAACTGATAGTCAGAATTGACAGAACTCTGCCAATTAAAAACCCTTTTAGTTAGTAATTTTCTCGAATGCCTGAATGTTTAGGACCTATGGTAAGTACACATCTTTGAAAAGTCTATTTACTAATAGCTTTTGCTTGCTACTCCTAGAAAAGAATAAAAATGAATTTTTCCCCTCCTAAAAGGATATGCAATACCATATGTTCAGTGGAGCATGAGAATAATATTGAACACCCCAGTAGAGTGATATCCCATGTGGCTAGCTCAGTATGCTCTATATCTAGGGTCTTCAATGGGTAAGTTAAATGGTTATTACAGGTACGTGATTGATAAGGTAAGAGTACATTTTATCAACTAAAATAATATAAAAACAAACAAATTTATATTATGATTAAATATTTATTGAAACCCCGATATCCACCACTGATGTATACTTATAATGATGTAATAAACAAAATAAATAAAAATTATTGGCATAAACCCATATATAATTGATGTGTGAAAATAAATGAAAATAAATGCAAATTTACATGAATAAGAATAATAATAATAAACCCTTACAGTTATCTTCAATGGTTACTAATGAATGGAAGTGGTCTGAGCTTTTACCTGTATAAATAAGTTGTACTTTATGTGGTTTGAAAGTCAAAAAGCACAATGCTGAATTGGTACCAACATGGTTTAAAGATAAAGTGGTATGATTAGGGAAAGAACAAGTTGAAATATATAAATGTGTAAATGCTTAAAAGCAGAAAGGGTACAAATAATGAAGTTATGGGAGAATAAATATGAACAAAGTGATTATACAGAAAGTGTGTTATTGGTTTTATGCTGGGTTTGGGGAAAAGGGATTTAGATATAAAGGACATAGAGTTGACAAAGATTATGTTGTGGAAATGGGTTGGAGCAGATTGTGAGAAAGCTTAGGATGAGAAATGGAAGGAGAAAGTAAAGTGGCTAACAGGTTTCTTTGGGCTTGACTCCATTTAAGGAGACGTCACAGTAAATCACATCACACTACAATTTTAATAGCTTGTATAAGCATAGGAATTGGCAGTCATGTGATGCTTTAGTGGATGAATACCAATCCTTCTCATAGAATGATGATGACTATGATAACACCAAAATGTATAGGTAATGAAATGAGTTCAGATCTGTTGTACTGTACAAATGAATGAGTTTGAATGAAAAAACATTGTCTTTTATTTTAGACTTATAGCTTTATAGTTAACCAAATAGATTAAAGATGTTTGCTGGAGGATTTCATTAGATCCTAAGATCTAGATATTGTGCTCTCATATCTAAGATAACGCATTGATGAAAGCCACAAGTAAAAACTAGTCTAAGAATATTGAATGAGTAGCCTCTGGATAAGGATTTTGATTCATAAACCTTCTGTTATCCATTGATTACTGTGGCTTACACTGGATGATACTACTGTATGGAGAGTTTGCTACTGCATTAACAGCTTGGGTAATACATTGTCTAATCGTTCATACCGCTCAATGGTGCTGTTGCTAGTGAAAAACAAATAGATATAACGTTACCAGGCTGTTTTTATTTTATTGATTTATGTTTTTAATTGTTGGATTTGCTTGATTTTTTTTTTGTTTGATTTTTTTTAACCGGGTTTGATGTATATTTTTTAAGAATAAAAAAATGTTTTTTTTTTTTTTTTTGCTTTTTAAAATATTCTATGTGTGTGTTTTTTTTTAAACAAATATTTCTTTTTTCCGGTTTTTCTTTTTTTTTAAGAAACTTTTTTTCCCAGTCTTTTTTATTGTGGCTTTCTCGACAGACCTCTCTAAGACCTGTCATCATATTCCTTACAGCATTTTGACACATTTCCAACTCAGCTCTAATACACTTCACTGTAAGCTAATTCCAGCTTCAATAATAAATTAGCCAAACTGCTTGCAAAAAGCGATTTGGCAGCCCTCAAACACCATTCCATGAGTGAATGGAACACCTTAAGTGACATTGGCGTGATTGACATTCCATTTCAGATGTTTGACAACACCTTAATTTCATTAAACCACCACAAAGAGTTTTTCTGGGTGGTAAAATTTTTTTTTTTGGTGGAAGGAATGCCACCACATCTGTTTCTGTAGCAGATAAATCTAAAAACTACAACTTTGAATGGTCATCTGCCATTTAACTGTTTTGATCTCGAAAAAGTATCTGAAAGTGTGCGATGTGATCGTGAACTTTGCTGAATCATGATTTACACTCCTCATTTAGTGAATTGTGATCCATGACAATGAAAGTAGGGGAATTTGACAATTCATTACAATTTTTACTAACTTACACAAATTACAATACATTTAACCAAAAAAGATCCGTTCTAATATACTTTTTTGTCATTACAGCTACAGAAATCTTCATATCATATGATGTACAATAGTCAAGAGTAATGTCTATAGAGAGTGTTGCATTCTTGTCACTAATAATGTTCAACATGCTAGAGATGTTGGGATAAGGGTGCACTTTCAACATCTTAGTGTTTGAACAGTTTACAGGCTGTAAGATCTATGAGTGGCCTTGTAAACAGCATATTTCTGTGCTTTAGCATAGAAACAGCACCATCATGCAGTGTGGATGATCAGGAAATGTATTACCACAGCTTGTATAAGTATAAAAATTATAGTAATATGATTGTTAAGAGGAAAAATATAATTTGTTGGTTGTGGTGTCACAACTATATAAAGTTAATCAGTAAATATGTCAGACAACTAATTGTTACTCACTTATACATATATGATATAAATCTTGGTGTCTGGGAATATTTGAATAGTCCTCAATATGAATTTTTAAGCTCTACCACCTAGCAGATGTTGATTACTAAAGCTTATATCAGGTGGCCTAAAAATAGTAAAAAATACAATAATATGCTAGTATAAACTGCTAACTTCAGCATAATCAAGATTTTTATGTGCAAAAAATTAAAAAAAACTACTATGAAATGAATAATTTATTTTAAAATTTTCTTTATTCACTGCATACTTTATACAATATCAAGTTATATATCATAAATTACATATTATTATTTAACATGCTGTAGTAAATAAAGCCTTAAGATATTTTATTCCTTGATCATTGTTTTTCTTACATGTTTCATGAGTATTTTATTAGAATACAGTTATATTAATAATTAGTTCAATTTTACTTAGGCCGTTCATAGTTAAAAGTTTCTACAAAATTGATCACTCCAATATTCATAGTATTGTTCCAACACTATAGTGGTTTTCATCTTACTAGCCATATGAATTTTAGCAATGATGGGATTCTTATTTTTATTGTCACTAACTAAGAAGCTTGATATCAATATCTTACTTGGTATGAGGTCTGATTTTATGTTACTTAATAAAGTACAATAAACACTAATGTACAAGAAATCTTTTTCTTCTAGCATACATAACTTATATATTGTATTAAAATGCCATATACGAAATTTGTTGATGGAAACTGTAGTTGGGAAACTGCCATAAATGAATTAATATTACTATAGATGAATGGATTTCCAATAGGGACTAAAATTGAATTTTGGGATACAATAACATTGATTGTTTATTATATGTTATTTATTTGAGGTCTGTTCATTTGATATCTGGTATCAAGATAGGCTAGTCCTCAAATCACCATAAATGATGTTTGCCCCAATTTTATCAACAGTACTAACTAGCAACTGAAACGTTTATGCCAAACAAAGAATCAATACATATTCTGCTGAATGACTTAGCTTTTATATATTGATTAAACAACTTAATATCATCAATACAAAATTATTGTTCTTCGTTAGAGTCTTAGTGACTGTATGTTAACAGTTTAGATCCTGAACCCTATAAATAATTATTATAGGTCTATTAATGCTTGCTATTGTTATAAATGGGACAAAATGCTAAGCCAATTAAAAATTCTTTTACTTAATAAAATTTCCAATGCGGGAAATCATCGTTTTAATGAACGCAGAAAAAGGAAATGTTACTAGAAAATATGAGATGCCAAATAGCATTGTAGACACATATCAAATTATCTCTCTCAAATTAAATGCTAAATATAAAAAAAATTTCTTGTCAAAAAACAAGAAGTAAACTTAAAGCTAGCAATGAAAAATAACTGTAAACCTCTTGAACTATGACTGTGCGACTAGAAGCAAAATTTGTCATAGGAGTTTGGAAAAATCCAAAGATTAAAGATGATAAACAGAGCAAAACTCTCCATACAGTATTGCCACCTGTGCTAAACAGAGTAATCAATGGATGCCAGAAGGCTTAATGATTAAAGATGATAGTGGATATAAAAACAAAATATGAAAATAACCAACAAAAAGGAAATATTATTGATAATATAGTGTAAACATTACGCACAAAAACAAATAATGAACTAATCCACCATGATCCAAAAATATAATAACTAAGAAATATTTTCAGGATCATAATCTAACATGTCTTAAAGAAGGCAAGGGAAATAGGCTAGTCCTATTAAACAACAGGAAATATATTCAAAATATCATCACTCAAATAAACATTTAAAAATTTAAACTAATTGGCACATATAAAGTCATTTCTTCTATTTTAAGAAAATGTCATAAAGCACTTAATAGATCTGAATATTTATGAATGTACCCAATTGCAGCCATTCTTCCATGAATTTTTGTGAACATTAAATTACATAAAGTTAATCACTTTCTAACGTTAACAATCAATTTTGAGGGATCGTACTATTACAAAGCTACAAAAATAAATGCAGAATGGCTTACTGCACAATTATGGTTTAGTAGATATATTATTGGGCTTTCTTTCAATTGCATTAATAATGTTAAAGATCTCAAAATTAAACCCAAATACAAATGAGTCTTTTTTACACATAACTGAACTATATGGTTCCATTTTTACACAAATTCAATAGATATTATTAAAGAGTTGCTACATAAATCAGATTATGATCCCAGGAAAACTGAATTTTTTATCAATTGTTTGAACTTCAGTGATAGTAATATCACAGTTTTAAAACAATAAGGATTACAAAAAGGAATATAGGTAGCTGATGGGCTTCTCAATTAGAGGTATTATATGTAGCATCACTTTAAAATTTAAAGAATTAGTGATTTCCAAATATCTAACCATTACATCTGGTTTAATCTACCCAAGATATAAAGACAATGTGCTATTTGTACTCCTGAAAATTATATTATGAATATATGACAAGATTTTGCACAATTAACATAATTAAAATGGACAACTGTAAAGAAAGACACAGAAATGGTATTAAGTTCTTAGATTTATACATGACAAGATGCAACAATTATCTGAATTATAAAATGATGGCCAAACCATTACATTTTAGAGGAGCAATTCACCCTAAATCATTAACCTCTATTTTACACAAATTAGTAGATCTCAAAGGCGTTTTATATTGAAACTTTAAATTGTGTAATACGAAACCAGCTACACAGCTAATATTGAAGCATATATTACAGATTTATGTCAAATAGGATATAAACATATTCTAATTAACACAGTCAAACATTTCTACTCTAATATAAGAAATTCAGCCTTAAAACAAGACACAAAACCCTGGATAAGTCTTTCCACATACTGGATCTATCTCAAAGGTTGAATAAAATCTCTTCCAACATTAGCTTTGACTTCTCCATCTCTAAATAGACTATATTTAAATATTATCTATCCTTTATATAAACAACATACTACTTTTTGCCATAATTCCTAGAGCTATAAATCTGACTCATCATCAAAAGCACACTCAGCAAGTTAAACAATTTACAACTTTTTTTATATGTCATAGCATCGGCCGGGATGTGAACCCACAACCGTCTGCAACCAACTACTTGCTTGCAAGATGGCTGCAATGATCTCTTGGCTAACAATGCTTGACAACAATTTGCAACTTTGTAATCTTTTTTTAAAAAAATGCAAAATGCAGTTTAAATAGAGAATGATCTAATCTTTATACAAGTACATAGTATACCAACAGATCTTTAAAAATGAAGATATTTAATTTTATTTTTGTTCTCATATAGCATTTAATAAGACTGAAAGATAATAATTTAGTTGAGAACTTATTGATGAATTATTTGTTCATTAATAAATTGGCTTTTCTTATAGAGATACATACTAGTATACCCAGAGATAAACATGGATTTATTATTTAAGTAATAAAATAACAGTAATTGGTATACATAAATTGGCTATTTGTAATTTAAGCTCATATAATAGCCAAAAAAATTACACAAAATTTAAATTAAAAATGATAATATAAATAATGGAACTCACCATTTTTCCAAATGCTATTAATGTCAGTCTCTTTATCGAATTGTCACAATGTAGAATGATAAAGAGGTAGTCATTAAGTATTCAAAAAGGTGATCATTTCAATATTATATATATAATTGGTGCATTAATTAATTATTTCGTTAAAATAATCATGGTTATCAGAATATAAGAACAAAACAAGATGCAACTACTAACTTTGATAGGATTAGATAATGATGTCATACATTGATACTTAAGTTACTAAAATTGAACAGGTAGAATATGAATGACATACAGTTATAGAGCTCTCAACAGAATATCATTTTTAAAAATATTTGATAGGTAATAATCACAAGATTAGAAAAAGAATGTAAATAAGGTGGGTGGATAGTTCTGTCTTGTTATATAGCACATATAATCACCACAAAAAAATTTCAGGCATTAGCCTGTTTAAATCATGAGTTATGATATATGATAGCATGTTATTGTACCTTTGTGGATCATCTTCACTGCTCTATATGTCATCACAAAATCTTGCCAACCACTTGAAAATATTATTGAAACTCATGGCTTCAATGTACACAGCTTGAATTATTTCAAGCATTTTAGTAGTAGTTTTGCTGAATATAAAACAAAATTTAATGCTTTTATTTGTTTTGTTATGTGTATACACTGTCATATTATATGCCATGTATCATAATTCAGATAAATTAGTGCTTGAAAAATTTTTGATGAACAAAAAACTACATTGATACATAACACATGCACTGATTCAAAGATAGAACTGCAAGCATCTTGAAAAAAGAAACAGTCATTTTTTCATGGGAATATCCATGTAAATTACACACCTTTCCCCAATTTTATATAAAGATAAATTTTTTAATTTTAAAAAGCAAACTACATAAAAACAAAATCATTGAATTACAATTCTTTATAATATAGATCAAGGACAGCCAAATTTTTTCAGTGGTGAGCCATAGACATAGATGAGAAACATAATTTTTAAGAATTAAAAATAAAAGAACATAAAATGTTAATGTGAAAAATATTCATACAGAGTTTAAACATAAAATATAATATTTATTGTACCGAGTATACTTTTGATACTTTCATATCATATTCATGGTAAGTCTGTCGAGAACATTAATTTTTTGCTGATTTGAATGCTATTAGTTTTTTGGACCATTACATATTCATTTTGTGTAATGAACCATGCCACTTTACGTTTGTGATTGTTTCTCTTTTTGCACATAACTTTAACAGCATCTGGATTACAGTTATGGCTGTGCTCTCTCTCATGATTATGAAAGATGAATGACTATTTTTTCACATTAATATTTAGAATTGCAAAATATGGAAATGTAAGAACATAAAATGGTATTTATTATTTCAGTATGTTTTAGTCAGAACAAAATCATAATGATTATCAATGTCATTACATTCCCTACATGGATTAGAACATTATCCTTTGGATTATATAGACTTCAGATCAATTCCAGATTTTGCACTTCCATCATTCAAACTTCTTATGAACTTTTGAGAATAAAGCCATTTAATTATTTATTAATTTTATTGTCACTATATAATAATTTATTACATTTACACATAATTATAAAATTGCAAACAAAAATAAAAAAAATCCAATTTTAATACAAAATTTAATTCAAAATTTAGTGAGATATTTGATATATTTATTTATTTTTTAAGTGTCATAGCATCGGCCAGGCTGCGAACCTGCAACCTGGGAAACCGCCTGCAAGTGCAAGGCAGTCACGCTGACCTCTCGACCACCAACTCAAGATGATATATTTATTTTTTAACAATGAATTCATATACATGACAATTTTAGCCATGGTGATGTGCAGAGAGAGTGCATGGTGCTCCAAATTTCAAACAATTATTTGACATATGTTTTCCTGAAGGTTTGTGATGATGATGTTTTAGTTGTATTTATACATTGGACTATTTCCATCATCTAATGGGATGGCTCAGTTGGTTACAGCATCACCTTAAAATTCAATACTCAAGAATCTAAGAGTCCAGGTTGAATTCCCATGCTAGTACTGTCATTAGTCAGACCAACAACACCTGAAGAAGAGAATAAAATAATACCTTTTGAAAGGTGCAAAAGCTAACCTGTGTACTATTAACAGTTGAATGTATTTGGAATATTTAAATAAAGTTAAATTTCTTTAAAGACATTCAATACTCATATTAGATCATAAAAATAGTCCAATATATTATGACAGTTCTTTTATATGGCACACAATAATATAGTGTGTGTGTGCACAAATTTATATAAAGTTGAAAGAAAAAGTAGAAATAAACACAAACAAAATTTTTTACTAGATAATTTCTAGCTTCCTGGAATAATAAGCATAATAAAAGACTAAATAATTCTGAATTTAAAATAGAATTTTATCAGAAATTAAACAATTTAAAAAGGTCTAATATATTATATTATTTGTAATTCTGATTTTGAAATTAAAAACAAGCATGTTTTATGATGGTAGATCTGATAATTATAAAAATGTTATTTAAGTAAAGACTTACTTTTAAAAGGATTAGAGAGATAAGAAAAAGTTTGGACTTGTGAAAATAAAATTAATAATAATAACTGGAATATTTTGTTTTATCACAATGTTGAATGTATATATTTATCTATATCATGCAACTGTGAAAAATATTAAATATAATATTAATCTTTATGGGGAGAAAATGTTTTATTGTTTAAGAGTTTTCCAAAAATCTTGCATGAAAAAAGAAAGTTGTGTGCGATCTTACATTTCTAATTTGTTGTAGTCACATTACTATTTGAGATCTAATGATTTTTCTTTCAAAAGTCAACCTTGACAATGGTGGATGCTAGTTCGTCGAAATATTGGTTTGTAATGCAAAATCACATGGTTTAATCCCAAAAATAATAATTTATCTTTATCATGCAACTGTGAAAACATTAAATATAATAATATACATATATAATGCTTTTATTTTATTTGATGATTTATGCATTAAAAATCAAAAATATTTTTTTCTTTACTCAATTTTGATTCTTTTATTTAACTTGAAATTAAAGCTTAGGACATCTATATTTTAATTATCAATATTGAAATAATAGTGGGGGGATATCCAAAATTAATTAATTCAATCACTTGTTTAAAAATAGTGATTGAATTAATCCATTTATGGATACTTCACATTAAGTATAACAACCAAAATTATTATTGAAGAAAAAAAATATCTTTTTGGTTTTTAGCGCATTACTCAATTTAAATAAAATGATTTTTATAAAATATTTTCTTACATAAATCAAAACCAATGATTTTTGTCTCTTCTGAATAATTGTAACATTTAAATAAATGTTCTGGGCATTCATATAGAAAAGGGCAACCTAATTTAAACTTAGCTTTTATTAATGCTGAATGCTTTCAATATATAAAATATCATAATCATTGCATTAATACTTTTTTAATGTTCAGAGCTTTTAAGTACACTTGATAATTCCTCAATAAAATTTATATTAGTTATACATTATGATATTCAAAAATATTTAAATCATTTAATATATTTATCTTTTTGACATGTGTGTGATCAAGTGAGTCAATAGTATGAGATAGCATGGGTAATTGAGGGCCATGTGAAAGTTTGAGTTCAAACCCCTATATATTATATATTGAAGTGCAGGTATAAAAAGCCTGTATTATACAAAAAATTCATGTATTAAAGCATTTAAATAATCTATTTCTTAGACAGGAAAATGTTTGGGTCTTATCTGTTTATTGAAAATCAATTTTTAGCTATTGCCTAAGCCACTTTAATCTTCTGTTTTCACTCTCAATACATTCAATTCCTGCTTTTGATAAATCAAATTTGTCAGATTTTTGTTCATGGTCCATAAATATTAAGAAATATTCAACACTCTTATGAGCTATATTGTATAGGTATTTATGCTGGGCTAGTTTCATAGAGAAATTAGTTCTCAATTCCCCATGATATGCAAACTTATACATATATATTATTTATTTTTTAGAATTTGGATATTTTGCAATGCACGTTTTGCAACTATTCATATGCAAATTAAAAAACCGAAAATGTAAACAATACATTGTATTTCCAATATAAAAATGAAATTTGTGCTCATTAAAATTGTTTACAAGATAATAAACAAAGCAAGTTTTAATTAAGCAATCAAGAGAAATTAAGACTTTCTTCTTCTTTTTTTGTTGTTGTTATTTTAATTAACTGTAAATGCTTTTTGGTGAATTAGTTGTGAAATTCAATGAAAGTGTACATTTAAAAAATATACTGCCATCTATTGTATATCACTGGAAACTTATTGAACTGATAATATGATTTAAAATTAATGTTATATCAGACAAATGGCTGGACAATCCTAAAATTTTGTGTTATCATCAACACCTAGCATGTGTGTGTAAAATGTGAAAAAAAAATCATTCAATAGAAGTAACTTAAATATTGATTACAACAGTCGAGCATTGGTGGTCTAGCAGTTAGTATAGCTGCCTTCCAAGCAGCTGTCCCAGGTTTGCTTCCCGGTCACCGCTTTGACATATAAATAGAAAAATATTGATTACAACATTTGAATAAATGAACAAACAGGCAGAATTTCTAAATTAAATAAAAGTGTTTAAAAAGAATTATTGATTATTATTTTCATCATTTCAATACATATCAGGTAAAAAATATAAGCATAGAATTAACAAAAATAGATTCATGAGTATGTTTATACTTAATAAACAACAAAGCTTTCGTTAAAAGTAGTTTATATTTTCAAGCAAGTGAATTGATATTTACCTTGCATAAATAAAATTATGCTAATTTTTGAAGTTGGTTGATGATATTGAGAATCATAGCAACAGAAGTTTTCTAAAACTATGAATTGTAATCTTATATCTTTCATGTTTCTAAAATTTTATTGAGGATTTTAATTCAATTTATGGAAAGACAGAATATTATATTGGAAAAAAATAATTTGGTTTTCAGAGAAGGAAAAGTACAAGACAGCTATTAATGTTGTTAGAACAATTGCAGAGAGATTGAAAAAGATAAAGGAGTTGATATATGTTTTATGGATTTGGAAAAAGCATTTGATCGAGTAATGTGGAATAAATTTATGACTATTTTTGAAATAAAGGAATATTTTGAAAGGAAAGAAGATTGATTTGGAATATGTATATTGGGCAAAGAATAAGAATTAGGCTAGAGAATAATGTTACTGATGAAGTTAATATAAAAAAAGGAATTAGGCAAGTATGTAGTATGTCACCTGTACTTCATAAAATCTATTAAAAGACATGTTAAATAAATATTTAGATTGTGGATAAATAAATGTTCAAATCAAAATAATATAAAGTAAAAGATTCGCAGATGGTATGCCTCTTAAACTTGAGGATGAAAAAAATCTTCAGATTATGTGACATAAATGTGGAATAAAGATTTATGTTGAGAAGACTAAGTGTTTATGGATAGAGATGAATACAAAAAGACTATAAGTTGAAATCCATAATAATATAGTTCAACAGATAAATGAATATTTGTTAGTTGATTGTGTAAGGATAGGTAAAAGAAGAATAGCACTGTCAAAGGGGGCATTTACTAAGAGAAAAAAATATTTTGTCGATATTTGAAGAGAGAATTAAAGAAATAATTAATTAGATGTTATGTGTAGAGTGTACTACTGTATGGTTATGAAACATGGACAATGAGTAAAAAATTAGAATAGATTGAAAACCTTTGAAAGAAGGATCGAAAAAATTAGTTGGATAATCAAATTTTGAAATGAATAAACAAAAAAAAAGATTGAGGAAAATAGAGATAGAAAGAGAAACTGGATTGGACAAATATTACGAAGAAAGAATAATTTAATGAAAGATATTTTGAAGAGAATTGTGATGGAAACAAGTAAAATGGATAGAAAAGATTGACCTTGCTATATGATACGAGATGGTAAAAAATACATGGATTTGAAGAGCTGTGCAATGAAAAGAATGGAGTGAAGAAATGAATGAATTTATGATATGTGTATTCTCAGAACTTCTCTATTGATTTATTGTTTCAGTATCTGGTAATTATGTAACATCTAATAAATTTCAGTTTGCATTTAAATAAATAGACGGCTTTCAGTTTGTGATTTTAATAACTATTTGTTTTAATAAAATTCTAAGATATATGCCACATGTAATGTGTGCGATTGAGTAAGTGTATGTGTAAAACCGATAAATTTTACTTGAATTAAATAAATATAATTTATAATTAAATTATACATAAAAAGAAACTATGTATCAAAACTATTTATATTTTAGTATATATTTATTTGCTTAATAAACTAACAAAAATTTTCAGGCTATAATTTTCATAATATAACAATAATTAACATAAAGTCTATTCTTATTGAACAAGTACCTAAGTTATTATACATACAAAATTATTTGGTTTGTCAGTAAGGCTAGTTTTTCCATCAAAGCAGGTCCTATAAAAAAATAAGTAAATTTTATTTAGATAAATAATTTTTAATATAAATAAACATTCGCATGCATAATGCTATACAGTGATTAAATAATATTACATATAAAGTCAGTGTAACATAACTGTTAAATTATTACAATTCGATTTATAAGAGCAAATTTTCTGCACCCACAACATTGATACCAATCACTTCAAATAAATATATTAATAATTATTTCTAATCATTTATTGAACTAGAGATTATCATATTATTAATCAGTTAAAGAATAATATGTTCTTAATTAAACATAAACATATGAAAAAATTAATATAATTTCACTTCTCTTTTTCCATCTATATCTTTTTAGATATGCTTAAAACATTCATTTCACAACACATTCTTCAAATCAAGAGGTCCTTTGAAGAGTGCTGGTTCAACATGAAATGCGTTTTGGACTCATTTATCTTTTTCAAATGTCTTTATTCATATGTTTCAAGAAAATGTGGTGGACTGGATGTTTTAAGTACGTATAATAATATAATTATAAAAATAATTAACTTTGCAAGAACATTTAAAATGCTATCTTGGAGCATAATTTTTAAATAATGCCAACAATAGCAGTTTTTAAAGTGTGGTATATATTCTACATCAAGGAGTATAAGATTCTATTTAGGAATGGTGCAAAATAAGTTGCTGCATTTCATTAAAATATCTATTATCATTTTAAAAGGATTGCAATAATTCCCTTGTGTCTATGATATTCTGTTTCAAGTGTTTGGACTGGATACTGAAATTAATTAATAATGACTCTATATAATATTTTAATACATCATATGATCATCTTCGATTCCTACCTTTATAGTTAACTAAATAGATAAAAGGTAGTTGCTGGGAGGGTTGCATTAGATCCTAAGATCTAGGTGCAGTGCTCTCAGATCCCAAACTCCTCACTGATGAAAGCCAGAAACTAAAAACTAATCTGTAGATATTGGATGAGTAGATACTAGATACGGATCTTATGCACAAACCTTCTTGCATCCATTGATTACTAAAGCTTGATCTGGGTTGCAGTACTATATGGAGAGTTTGCTATTGTTCATACAGAATGTTATTTATTCATAATCTGAAGAAGGGTTTTCTCCCCTTAATTATAATGTACAAGAGGTGAAACTCAAATATAGTAAATAAATACAACCCAATGCTATAATATTTCAGTCATGCTAGTCGTATTTAGAAGCACAAAGGCTGAATCAAGCAACATGGCTAAAAATTAATCTCTTCCTCATTAAAATTGATAAACATGAAGTGTAAATTTAATCAGCTAACATCTTAAAAGGTGCTGTGTCCTGACTCGTATTGCCAGGTGACTAGCAAAATAGTAATAATATAATTCTAATTAAAACACAAATGACCAAATTAAGCAACTTGTATTAAGATAAGTAATATTAAATGACACAGTAATTAATATATATATACAAAAAACAATGAAATAAAATATACATTAATATAAGCATACATAGGTCTTACACAAAGATAATTTTGATTTAATATATTACATTCACCGACTATTTAAGATAAAAAGTTATTGCTTATAAAGTTCAAACAATTTGGAAAAGGCTGTACATTATCTCTATTAAAAAGTCTTGATATTAAATGCTGGACAAAGCTTGGGGCATCGAGGTGATCTGTTTAGTCCTTAGTCAGCTTGTTTACCTACAGAAGCTGAGATCATGGAAATGATGTCAACAGTGATCTTTGGTTGCTTCAGGAGCATGATGAGAAGTGAAGTGTTGAAAATAAAAAGAAACTATTTATCTCACTTTTTAGCTTTTATATTTTTTTTTCTTTTGTGTTTTCTTTTCTCTTCTTTATCTTTTCTTTTTCTGGATTAACTATTTTTACTGTGAAAATCCAGATGGGAGGTATTTTACTTTGTTGGTTTTAATTAGTTTCTGACTGAAGCAAGCAAACTCTTATCAGTTTTCATTTACTAGAGTTACAACAATAAATACAATTTATCCAAATCACTTTGAACACTTTTTAGCAAAATCCTTTATTTGAACATATACCTATGTTTCGACTGTCCTGCAGTCTTCTTTAGAGCCAGTTCTCTCTAGCTCTGATGAAGACTGCAGATTAAAGTGAACTGGCTCTGAAGAAGACTTCAGGACAATCAAAACATCGGTGTGTGTATATACATGCAAATAAAGAGTTTTGCTAAAAAGTGTTGTTTGGATAAATTGTATTTATATAAGATATTACAGCAAAATAAAGAAATGGGTGATTTAGATAATATTACAACAACAGATTCATTATTTTTTTTTATTGAGCCATAAATCCCTTAAATTTGTTTCTTATATAAGCTAAATTATTTCTACAATTATCCTAATTAAAAAATAATTTTTATAGGAATTTATTTCTCAATCAGTTCCTTTTTTTATACATATTCTTGAAATTTAATTGGCCTTTGGGTCTGCCATAATGGTATGGGTGATCTCTTTTTTTCCTCAGACTGCACTATGGTTAGTTTTGGAGTTGATTCCTTTAGGGTCCAAGATTCAGGTTCAATTACACAAATTTCCATATTGTGGTTTTTGTTCATCTTTGATCAATACTTCTTAGAGCGTTGAGTCAGCTATCTGTTGTTTTTTCTGAGTTTTATTCTTTGACAATGGAACTGAAAACTATGTCTTCCCAGACTTGATAGCAGTCATGATCCAGATGTCTTCTGTATTTAGACCTGTTCTGAATCTGGATACTTAGTATTTGTTTGATAGTCTTTCAGTGATTACCCCCTCTAATCATTTCTTCCTGATCAAGTTTTGTACCCAAACTCTATTGCTTATTTCATAAATGTTTTCATCTCTGATGTTTTATGCATATTTGACCCTATTAGGTAGTAACAATAATAGCTCAATATGTAATTTTCTGTCCATCTATAACTCTGCTGGAGATTCTCCTATAGCCATAGATGTCATAGAATGTTAACAAAGCATGACATCATACAGTTCCTGCTGCATGTTTACATTATCCGTTTTTGTAAACACCTTTTAATCTATTGAAGTCTTTTGTGCTAGGCCATTTAATTCTGGGTCATAAGGCAGTGCATGTGTTTTATGCCATTATCAGGGAGATAGTTTACCATTTCTTGCAGAGTGAATACAATGCTGTTGTTAGACATAATTGTTTCATAATCTGTGGCATGAAAAAATCGTGTTTAAGTTTTTAATGCTTTCCATAGCACTTATACTCTTCATTCTGTGATATTCCACCCATCTTGAATATATGTCTACCAGTATAACTAATATTTTTCATTAATTGCTACAGGGTATGGATTATATTCTTTGTTTTTCATATTCATTTCTGACTGACATGCAGAGCATTTTTTAATATATTGTTCACTACATGGGGTTACTTTTGACCACAAGATGTATCTGCAAGCTAATGTTGTAGAACATACCACTCCAGAATGATCTTCATGTAATAGCTTTAAAATTTTCTGTTTACTCTCTGATGGTATAACTATCTGATTGATTGCCCATTAAAATACAACTCTTACAGATAGGAAATATACTGACATACAAAAACAGGTGAGCCATTTTTAATCTATCCCATAAGAAGCTGATAGTCTTCACTAGATCTTGTCCAATTCAATACTTTTTTACTATTTAGTATTTCTGATTGCTGGGTGTCTATATAGTTCATTTCTGTCTCATTACTGCTTGGTTCATCTTTATCTGAGATCCGAGATAAATGCATCAGCATGAGAGATTTCTCTACTCTTCTTATAAGACAATTGATAGTAATATGATGATAACATATCCCTTCAAGCATCATATGTAGACTTAAATGCTAAGCAGCTAAGTTATCATGACCGAGAATTCCAAGTTTCATCTTGTGATCAGTTAATATTTAAAAAGATGCATATATTGATGAACTTTTTTAATGTGAATATGATAGCCAACGCCTCTTTATTGATCTAACTACAATTTCTCTCAGTCTTTGCGCGGGTCCACAATGCATAGACTATGGGGTATTCACAATTATAACATGGGTGACATAGAACTGCCACCACCCTCCCATTTTGAGGTATCTGTAGTTAAAGACTTCTAGATTACTAGTAAAATGGACTAGTAGTTTATCAGATGATAATAGGGCTTTGGTTTGGTTGAATGCCACTTTTGTTCCTGTCTTAATAAGTCATATGACATGACTACTTGTGCTTTGCTTGCTAAAAAAGTCTCAAAAAAAATTTATCAAACATAAGAAGGTCTGTAATTCTTTTATGTTTATAAGTTTTTGACATATTTTTCATGACTGTAACTTTATCGGATGATGTTTTTTTTCCCTTTATTGGAAATTATGACCTAGAAACACTAATTCTCTTTGTATTCCATATACTTTTTTTTGGTGTTCAATTCTACTCTGAATTTATTTAATTTCTTGCATACTCTGATCAGTCTTTGATGAAGCATTTCTACTGGACATGCTAAAATGAGTATGTCATCATAATAGGGTATAAAATCCTCTAAACCTTGTAGCAATGTGTTAATCAGCACTTTAGAGATTCCAAACAAAAGCTTACAAGTTAAAATTTCCACTAATTTGTCACCTTTATCTAGTGAAATGTGAAGTTCAAATCAAGCTTGACAAAATATGAAGTATTTTGCAGTCTGGATAATAGCTCCCTTACATTTTGGTGCAGGGTATGTCCCTTATTTAAGTATTTATTTATGGTTATTCTGCAATTATTTCATATCCTAATTTGACTGTTAGGTTTTGTTATAACTACCAAAGGTGTTGCCCAAACTGAAGTTTCAAATGGCAATAATATGCCCTTATTGACCAATGATTTGAGTTTTCTCTTCACTTCTGATTTTTTAGTAAAATGAAATTTTACAGGTTTTACGCATGACCAGGCATGCATTTTTGAGTAACTCAATGTTTGCAGTGCTCATATACCCCAATTCATCATTGAATAGGTCTGGGTATTTTTTTATTAAGCTGACGTGGATTCCTATTTCCTGGAATCCCTTACAATAATAGAATTAATCTTTCCTTTTACTAAATAAGCTGTAAATTCATTGCTTTACCATGGTAATTAGCACTTGTACATGACCCAATGGTCTTAGTGCATTTCCATTTACATCTTGTGCTTTAATGTTCATTTTTTCTAACTGAATTTTAACATCATTAACTGACAGTACCCTCTAATCTGTTTGTGATATTAATGATAGTCCTGAGCCATTGTCAAAACATTAAATTCCATATAGACACAGGTCTGTCTCTCCTATTTCCTTACAACTGAAATTTACTCTGACCTTTCCTGTTCCCTTCTTTCTTATATACATGTGCTAAATGTCCCTTCCCCCCATTTATGACATGTTTCCTTCTGCCACTTACCTTCTTTAGCTATATAGCCTAATTTACCACATTAGAAGGATGTGATCTTACTATTCTTTACATGATCAATTTCCACAGAATCATACTTTTCTTTACTCTCTTGAACACTCCCATATTAATGTTTTCTTCAGTTTGTTTTAAAAAGTGTTGGCCTGTTCAAATATTAACTTATAAGCTATGCCTTTCTTAATGACCATTGCATAAATAAGAATGGTATCAGTTAGCAATTGTTGCATGAGCCTATAATTAGACATACCACAGAGTAACTGATTCATGAGTATTGCCTCAATGAATTTCCTATACTCGCAATCTTTAGCTAACTTTTTCAGGGCTGAATTAGAATCTTTTCTTTCCCTTAATCTGCTTTCTTAAACTTAAACAAGCTATAATGAGATGGACGAGGACTAAAATAATCACTTAATTTCTTTACTATTTCGTCATACGTTATACTCTGTTATGGATATTTCAAAAAGTCTATTTATAATCTCAATTACTTTTTTGCCAGTGAAGTATAATAATACAGCTTACTTTTTGCTTATCTTCAATCCCATTTAATGTGAAAAAATTCTCTATTTTACATTACATATAACGGCCACTCTGAGACATTACTGATATCAAATTCGGTTGCGCTAGTTTGACCAAATGAACGCATTTTATTATCTCAAGACTGAACTATAACAAATGCTATTTTACGATTGAAGCTCTATAACTGCGCCAATGTTTTGCTATGCCCCAACTCATATTGCTGGGCGACTAGTAGAATGATAATAAGCTAACTAATTAAAACACACACAACCGAATTAAACAATTTAGTTTTGAGATAATTTAATATTAAATGACACAGTAATTAATATATATATATATATATATATATAAGCAAGAAACAATGAAATAAACTAATACATCAATATAGACATATATGTGTCTTACATATAGATAATTTTGGTTTAATATATATATGTATATTGTATCCACCAACTACTTAAGACGAAAAATTTTTCCTTATAAAGTTCAAACAATTTGGAAAAAGTGTATGTTACTTTTATTGAAAAATCTTGATATTAAATCCTGGACAAAACCTTTGAGGCATTCATAAAATACTAATACGATCGAGACGAACTGAATGTTTTACAAAAGGAAATAAACACATTTCATATTTTACATACAAAACACAATTTATAAATAATTAATTTACACTTTGAATATCCTAACATAAGAATAAATCATAAACTGCATACCTCTAGTTGAAATTCAAATACTATATAATAAGTGAATATAATATATATCAAATAAATTATCGTTAAAGATTAATTATTGTAACAATAGTTATTAAATCACTAAATATCACATGATCACTATTTCTTATGCTAGCACATTACTGTTATTAAAGCGTGTGATGTGATGTATTGTGGCTTCTTAAACGAAATCAAGAATATCTAAGCAATTATGCCCAGATAAACCTGTTAGCCACTTTATTTTCCATTCTCCACTCTAGATTTTCCCTTATTCTGTTCCATCCCATTTCCACAATATAATCTTTGTCAACTCTATAACCTTTATATCTAAATCCCCTTTGTCTTTTCCCAAACCCAGCATAAAAACCAATAATTCACTTTCTGTATAATCACTTTATTCATATAATTTCATTATATGTACCCTTTCTGTTTTCAAGCATTTGCATTCAATTAACAAATGCCTAATATTTTCTATTCATTCCTTACATAATTTACAAAATAAATCACCCATTTTTTTTTCCATTTACATGTATATTCTCTTGTAGCAAAAGATTCCGTTCGAGCCTTAAATAATAAACTACTTTCCTTACTATTATCATATATTAACTCGCACCTAATATATTTAAACTCTTTTTACTCTTCATACTATTTCTCCATCTCTCTATTCTTTATTAATAAATCTATTCTTTTATCCCATTCCTTACGACTATAACACTCAACAATCCTTCTAATACAATCATCCCATCTTTTGTACAAATATACTGATATAAATTCTTTATCCAAATCTTTTGCATACCACATTACCTTTCTCACCCATATTATTACCTGCCCTTTACTCATAACCCAATTAAATACTATTTTAGCTATTCTTTTATTATCCATAAACTGCAATCTACCAAACATTTTCATTTTACTTTTTGCATCACTCATATGAAAACTTGACCATCCCATTTCTCCGTGAATTGCCTCCATTGCTGTCCATACATCTGCATACAATCCATGTCTTCCTACTTCCCTTTGAACTTTTTCTAAGTAATTTAATACCTCTTTACTAACATAAAATGCATCATTACCATATGTTAACCCTGCTTCTGCAATTCTTTTCCATATAATGCAAAACTCTCAATACAGTAGTGCCATTCAGTGCCAACCAGAGTAATCAATGGGTGCCAAAAGGCTTGTGTATAAAATCCCTATCTAATGTCTACTTATCCAATATCCCCAGACTAGTTTCTGGCTTGTGGCCTTCATCAGTGAGGAGCTTTGGATCTGAGAGCACTGCACCTAGATCTTATGATCTAATGCAACCCTCCAGTAGCCACCTTTTATCTCTACTTAACTACAAAACTATGAGAATAAAATTTGAAAACAATAATATTTTCAATCTAAGCTCAATAGCTTATATAATCATATGGATCTGAACCCAGTTCAGTACCCATACATTTTGGTGTCTTTGGTCTTTAACAACCATAGCCACCACTATCCTATTATATACGCTATTGAGCTTAGATTGAAAATATTATGTTTTCAATTTTATTCTCATAGTTTTGTAGTTGAGATAAAAGGTGGCTGCTGGAGGGTTGCATTTGATCCTAAGTTCTAGGTGCAGTGCTCTCAGATCCAAAGCTCCTCACTGACGAAGGCCACAAGGCAGAAACTAGTCTGGGGATATTGGATGACTAGACATTAGATAGGGATTTTATGCACAAGCCTTCTGGCATCCATTGATTACTCTGGTTGGCATTGAGTGGCACTACTGTATGGAGAGTTTTGCTTGTTTTAACAATAGTTATTGGTAGGATTTATTATCAGCAATTTATTATACTGTATATATGATACTGTTATATCTGCAAGAATGTCTGTGCGGTCATCAAATATATATACACAATATTTTACTTAGTCTGAATAGCGAATAGCTTGCAATACTCTATCTCCATTAGTTTAAGCCAACCTGATCAACCAGTAGACGAAGAAGATCCTGATGATTTTGCAGAAGAGCAAGACTTAATGGGACGATTTATCAACATTTTAAGTTCAGCAAGCTCTGATCAACAATATATGATTCTCAACAAAGCACGAAAGCATTTTGGTGCAGGAGGTAATAAAAGAATTAAATATACTCTTCCACCTTTAATATTTTCAGCTTATAAATTAGCCTTTAAGTATAAGGAATTGAAAGATGAGGATGATAAATGGGAAAAGAAATATCAGAAAATATTTCAATTTTGCCTTCAGACTATCACTGCTCTTATTAAAGCTGAATTAGCGGAATTGATTATTTCTTCAAGGAGCTGTTGTTCCTGGCGAAATAGGTTTTGAAAATCATGAAACAATAGCCTATGAATTCTTTTCACAAGCTTTTTTACTTTATAAAGATGAGATTAGTGACAGCAAGGCTCAATTAGCCGCCATCACCCTCATAATTGCAACATTTAAAAGAATGACCTGTTTTAATGAAGAAAGCCATGAACCATTAAGGACTCAGTGTGCCCTTCAGCTTCAACATTGCTGAAAAAAACCTGATCAGTGTAGAGGAGTCGCATCATGGGGTTTTCTGGAGTAAGGGGGTGGTACATCCGTCAAAATGTAATGCGGGTGTACCACCCCAGTCAAACTCCCCACCCAAAGCGATGTCGCTATGGACGCTTGGCCACCATGTGCCAGTTATCCCTGTGGTAACTTTTCAGACTGCAGTGGAGATATGGAGGGCATTCGTTTCAGAGTAGAGCATTCGTTGCAGAGCAGAGCATTAGTTGCAGAGTAAAGCATTCGTTGCAGAGCAGGGCATTCGTTGCAGAGTAGAGCTTTCATTGCAGAGCAGAGCATTAGTTGCAGAGTAGAGCATTAGTTGCAGGGCAGAGCATTTATTGTAGGGCATTCGTTGAAGAGAACTATGGAGATAGAGTGTTGCAAACTATTCGCTATTCAGACTAAGTAAAATATTGTGTATATCTATTTGATGACCGTACAGACATTCTTGTGGATATAACATTGGTGCAGTCTACAGGAAATGTTATATCCACAAGAATGTCTGTGCAGTCATCAAATAGATATACACAGTATTTTACTTAGTCTGAATAGTGAATAGTTTGCAACACTATCTCCATAGTTCTCTGCAATGAATGCCCTGCAATGAATGCTCTGCTCTGCAATGAATGCTCTACTCTGCAATGAATGCTCTACTCTGCAACTAATGCTCTGCTCTGCAACAAATGCTCTACTCTGAAACGAATGCCCTGCTCTGCAATGAATGCTCTACTCTGCAATGAATGCTCTACTCTGCAACTAATGCTCTGCTCTGCAACGAATGCTTCTCTACTCTGCAACAAATGCCCTCCATATCTCAGCTGCGGTCTCCCCATCCCTGTGGGCTCTTTCAGCTACACCCATGGACTACATTTTTACTGGGCACTGGTCATTAACCACAAGCACTGATGCGAGATTCGAATTGAACAGATGTTTACTGGCACTGTACTCAAATAACTGCCTATTCAAAAACTGCTTTTCTCTGCGTAGTTGTTACACTGTCTTTTATTGCTTGTTGATAACTGTAGCAATTAATTCCAATCAGGTAATGTCTTTTATCCCGAAATATTTGCAATCAGCAAATATCTCTTGGAATTATCGTTCACCATTATGTTAATTAACTTCCTCTGTTATCAGCATGCGATCTACAACAACCACTCAAACAAATTCTAGTTTTTCCGGAGTGCACAAACATGTCTGCCATTTTTACATACACTACAGATACATCCAGTGTTTTAATAATATATAAAATTTAAAGATTATTTCTGTTATGACTAGTTAATTATGTAAATGAAATACTCTCAAGCCAATGCATGGGACAGTATTTTTTATCTATTTATAAATAAAAGATCTTTTCTCTGTAAATAATAAAAAAAAATCTGATGCTTTGTCTTCAAAGATTTAATTTACTTAATAAGTCAGTCATTTGAAAAATAATCTGGAAGTGTTTCTCTTTTTTTATGACTAAAACTCTGAACTCATTAACAATATAATGAGTTTAATTTATTAATTGATGATATAGTTATAAATATTAATATTATTATATGGATTATTTTTTACAGATTGTAACTATTTCTCAATGTAGAATATGATAAAGCTACAGCCATCTCTAATAAGAAGGTTTTTGTGATTATATGCTTACTCTGATAATGCCAGTTCCAGTTCTTCGTCAGTTTCAGACACTTCAGATGATTCATCAGTTGGATAGTCATCTAAAAAAATCACTGATTTAATATTTATTTATATGACTGTGTATTCAATAGTACTTAATACCATAGCAATATCACTATAATCAAGAATTAAGATATTTCTTTAATTTTATATAAATCACTAATACTGAAATGATTTTTTTAAATATCAGTATGCATATTTGTAGATTATTGTGATATATATTAATTACTTAAATACTAATTTGTAATTTGTGTCTGTTTAAAACAGACTACATAGCTCTTTACAAATGGAAACCAAAAAAATAGGATACAAATGGCGGAGATCGAAAAGAACAGGAGATAGAAAAAAAACAGAAAGCAATGTTTTTGATTAAAAATAAAGTTGCATTTATAGATAAATATATAATGCATATATATAAGTAAATTTGTAAATAATGAAGATTTCTTTAACTGCCATATAATATTAAAAATTCTGTAGAAACTTTTGTTTGACTGTCCAACAAACAAAATGAAACCACATTGCCTGAAATTCCAAGAACTTATGATGGAGACAAATTTAGACATTATCTGTGGGAATGAAATTTATTCATTGGACTTGGAAGTATTAAAATGAAGCCAATTTCAATCAAACTTTGTTTATATATCAATTTCACTCCCACAGTGTTGTCTAAACTTATCTCCCACATAAGTTCTTGAGATTTTGAAACAGAATGAGTTTCTGTGAGATTAATAATATGTTTGTGCAGTGGTTGGAGATATTTTTGCAATGGTCATGATTACCTAATATATTATATATTTTTTAATATATATTATAATGGTCAGATTCATAAGTTCCGTTAACACGGTGCAGAATTCAAACACAAGACCCAAAACTCAACATTCTAGGTGGAGTTACCTCCCAAAAATACACAATTTCAATCCAATGTCCAAGCTCCACAATGTCAGCTATGTGACAATGCATCTGATGCTACTAATAATATAGCCTTTTCTCTAGTCCTGTGGTTAGAGAGAAGCAAGAGACTCTAAATTAAATTCAGCCTTAGGTTCACCAACAGAGGTCTATGGATGGTACAAAATTAACCCTGAGTTTATACTACTATAAATTATATGAACCAAGCTAACATGGTGGATCACAGAGATAAAAAATAAAACCAGAGAGAAGTTAATAATAGATTTAATGAATATACCTTAATTATATTATATATATATATTGTACCCTCACCTCCAGGAAATATATAATTATAATCACTTGATCTAGCTCAGATAAATAACTATGTTTATCTAAAATGTATTTAAATTAACACTAACTATATTTTTTAAGAATATCAATGATTAAATTAACTTAATTAATAAATAATAATATAGTTCTGGTTTATAGAATGAAATAAATGAAAATCTAATCAAATCATGAGACTATGAAGTGAGTTTATAAGTGGTAGAGCGAATACATTAAGACAATCTCCCACGGGATATCACCTTAATGGCATAAGAATACTATCCTTATTCCTATTGCTTAAATACTACATTTATAGTACTCTTACGTCTTTAATCAAAACTAATTAAGTAAATTACCTTTAACAAATTAATTCAAATATCTTTCTCAAAACTAATTTAACTCAAATTATCTCAGGTTCTCTTAAAATAATGATAAATTAATTATAACTTTTGTAATCAAGTATGATAAGGGATTTAATATCATTTCCTAATTACAATTTAATAATACTAATAATAACAAATAGTAATACTAATCTTTAATCTATAATTCACTCTCCTATCTTTCTATTTATAATGTTATTCTTGTATATCTTATAATAAAATGTAATATAATTTTCTATTATCCATATGGCATCTTAAATAATATATTTAGTATGATATTACAATCTGAGAATATGTGGCAATCATTACTAAGATAATTTAATTTAAATCTTTGGTAATTATTCCATGACCATCATAATAATATCATAAGTAAAACTTCTTAAATAAAATATATCAATAAAATAGTATAACTCTTAAATAAAAATTTTATTTATGATGTGCAAATATTATGTCTTCATTATAATTATCTGTGATTATGTAATTGTGATGTGAAGAAACTGAGTCAACACCAAGACTTATAAAACACATTGAATAATTTTATTAACAAACTTAACAATAAAATTATTTACATTATTTACATTTTGATAGAATTCTATTTATTCAGGTACTTTTCAAGACAAAACAAATAACTTAAAATATAAGATACAGAACATTTCTTAAATAAAATATTTCTTATTTTTTTTTAAATATCATTATAAAACTTTTTTATTACAGTTATTCGATAATATTACTTTATAGGTTTTAAAAAAAAATATAGGTAATACTTTTATTATGAACTTATCCTTGTTATTTAGTTTTTAAAAATTATTTATTATTCTGTATAGTCATTTTTCAATATTTATGTGAACAACCTTAATTCATAGCATACCATCAAACTAAGCTACTTACTAATTATTACTTTAAACTTTAAATATCATGTATGTATTAGTGTGTTGTTATAAAATTATTTTTGTAAAACTTATGACTACTTTCATTCATTCACACGATTCAGTCTATTATCTTTAATCATAAATAAAAATATGCATTATAAGTTTGTCTTTTTTAAAAAATTCTTAATAATTAAGTAATATCATTATAAATTCTTTTAAATTATCAACTATTGATTTTATAAAAAAATAAATAAATATCATTTTTAACTATAAAAGTTTTATGATTCTTTCACTGATGAAATTATGTTCTTATAATTTATTTTTTTTAACACTTATTATAATCTAAGCAAAATATCTTATCCAATTTAACAATTCTCTATTTCCAAACTTATTTATTATTTCCAATTTTAAAATAACCATCTTTTACAATGTAATCCAATAAATTTCAATAACACATAAACTAGTAGGCATATGGGGTAAACTATAACTTCAACTTAACACCTTTATCAACTAACCATCATGGGCACAGTGTACATGAACTGAGGTACAACTTATTTGTTTAATAACCTCTTCTACCAAGAATAATGTCCAGGCTATTCATTCAGCACTATGGCACATTAAGCTTTAACACATAGAAAAATAAACACTGCCATGAATATAAACAAGATACAGGGCTATGTTAGCTATACTTGTATAAACATCAATATAGTATATTCTTCTTCCCATATAAATAAACCTACATACAATATTATCCTGGTCTTATATAACCTAATACTAAGATATGAAAATGCATTTGATTCTATAAATATTTCTTCAGTGATTAAAGCATTGGATCATCAAGGTATAGATCCAGGATATTGTCATATTTTAAAGAATATTTATAAAAATGCAACAGCAACAATTAGATTATATAATGATAGTAGGAAAGTCAACATTGAGAAGGGTGTAAGACAGGGTGACTCCATATCTCCAAAACTTTTTACAGCAGTGCTGCAAGAAGTATTTTGTGGATTAAAATGGGAAGCTAAAGGAGTGAAAGTAAATGGAGATTATTTAAGTCATTTAGATTTTGCAGATGATGTAGTTGTTTTTGCAAATAATGCTTTAAAGTTACAGGAAATGTTGCAGAAGTTATCAGATGAAAGTAGGAAGGTAGGACTAAAGATAAATGTTGAAAAGACTAAAGTAATGTTTAATAGATTTTCTCAAAATATGAAAATAAAGATTGATTATGATGAATTAGAAGAAGTTAGCAGTTACAAATACCTTGGTCAGATTATTAATACAGATGGAAACATAATGGATGAAATTAATCATAGAATTAAACTTGGTTGGAGTGCTTTTGGTAGAAATAACTTGATACTAAAAGGAAATATGCCTATGTGTTTGAAAAGGAAGGTTTTTAATAAATGTGTTTTGCCAGTTCTTACTTATAGATCTGAGACTTGGACACTTAATAGAAGAGCAACACAGAGACTTCAAACAACTCAAAGGAGTATGGAGAGATGCATGTTGGGAGTAACAAGAAGAGATCAAAAACGCAATGTATGGGTAAGAGAACAAACAGGTGTTACTGATCTCCTTGAAAAAATTAAAAGACTGAAGTGGAGTTGGGTTGGACATATTGCTAGAAGAGATGATAATTTTAAACTGGATTCCAAGAGATTGTAAAAGACCCAGAAAGAGACCACATGTGAGATGGATGGATGAAATAAGAAAGTTTGCAGGGGTGATGTGGAGGAGAGAAGCTAAAGATCGGAAAAGATGGATTGAACTTGGAGAGACCTTCATCCTGCAGTGGATTGATAATGGTTGATGATGACTAAGATATTAGCATTTAAAATTCACCGATTTACATTGCTAAATTCATCTTCTCATTTCTATAATAACAAATAAATTCATTTTTAGAATAACAGTCTAACTAACTAATAAGACAAGATTATTTCATTCTTTAATAGTTCTCATACTTTAGCACAAACAATCAGAATCAGTGTCATATTTTTAACACTTTAAATTATTCAACAAAACATCCAATTCAGTTTTAATAGAATCATATACTTATATTTCTTTTATGTTTAAATATCTTTACGATATCATTAAAATTATGCATATTCTTAAATAACTAAATAAATGATAAATTATGTGTAGGTGTGTGTTTTATATACGCATCCATCTGTACAAAATAACAAACACATTTTAAAACTATTAATAATTTACATTATTACCATAAGTAATTTCTGTTGGCAATTACTTAGTGATGTCTTCTGGATTATGATCTAAATAAACATTTTATTATCGTTCATTCCACATTATCACACTTTAAAATATACTAAGTTAAAGATTATTTTTATTTTTTTACAATAAAATTTAATTACTAAGTTAATAAATAATTTAATGTTTTCTGTTTCTACGCTATATTTATACTATGAATAAATATTACTATAATTGTGTTAGTAAAAAATTAATTTTAAAACCATATTTACAATAATTTTATTAGAATTTCTTACGATGAAATGTTCTTTTCTTGATAATAAGTACATTACAGGAAGTATCTTTTCTCCTGGTAAAAAAACATTAATACACACTTTTGACGTCAATAATCACGCATGCTCCGGTTCTTAACGTTGTAATATATAATCCAAACTGACAGTTCAAGTTAAATATGGTACGTTTATTTTTATTCTATAAGACTTACACTAATATAATTAATATTTTTCTTATCTCCAAAACTTTAAATAGTTAAACATGTATTGTTAGGTAAATATCTAATTTTAAATACTCTTTGTCAAGATAAATACTGAGGTTTAATATCTTCTGATACAACCAATACTTCTTCCAATATTTTCAAATAACTTAAATTATTTTCCCAAATAATTTAAATAAACTTTTGTATGACCTGCTTGCCTTAATGACTGACTTGTAATATTTTATATAAAGTCACATACTCGCAAATGATCTTATATTTTCTAGGAAAAATTCCAATTTTAAAATATTTCCAATATTTCTTCAGAAAGAAATATCTCCACGTTCTAAAATAATTGTTCGGTCAAATTTAAAAGTTTTTTTTTTAAAAAAAGTATTTTCCATTGTATTTTAAATATATTTTCTTCATAAAATATATTATCTCATTTCACTTTATATTTTTTAATGAAAAATTTTTTTTTATATTTTCTTCGTGACGTTCTTTTATGAAACTTAATCGTAAATCAATATGACCTATCAACACAGGCAAAATTATCTGCTTTATAGAATAATAACATTTGAATACTTCCATTAAATTTTTTATATTTAGTGATGACTTCTTCATGTTTAAGTTGATGACAAATTGAACGAAAACAAATGAGCTAAGTAAGGAATTATTTAATTTTTTTAGCCCTCTATCTCCATTCACGATCTTGTAATAATAAACTGCTGTATTTTTACAAAAATTGAAGCTAAATAAAATGGATTATTACACTACTAAATACTTTACCAAAATTGTCGAAATACTAACAATGTTATAATAGCACGTCGGTAGAATGAGATAACAGCTCAATAATCGTCTGCCAAAATGGAAACAGCTCTTAAATACTCCAGCTGATTCTAATTTTGATTGGTCCGTTAAACAATCCTGGCCTCAAATTATCCAGGACCATGAACATTGGTTTAAAGTTAAAGTTAATAATAATTTACTAAATATTTATTTTTTATTATATTATTCAATTCTTACTTAATTTTCACATTTTATTTTCACTTACTAAAGACTCTAAAATAATTTTTAAAAATCACATTTCAATATTTATTACCATTTCTACCTTTATTTTGAACTTAACATATTTATTTTCAACAAAAAACATAAATCTGATTTTATTTATTATATTCACTTTTAAAATCCAATTTAACATTTATAACAGATAATATTATTCTATTTTCGAACACAGGTGTGCGTCACATGATTTACAAAACTAAATAAGGCGCTAATAATTTAAAGACTAAAATAATAATTTAATTTATAAAATGTTACATAATCACTATTATAGCACAATTTTAAAATAATTATTTTAATATTATAAAACCAAAAAATTACACTTTTCTTCCACATTATTATTTTTTAATCAAATGATTTTAAAAATATAGCCATTAAATACAATTAGTATTACTAAATCTATTCATTTAACTTTAAAGCATTACTTTTAAAATTTACCCTAATTATTATTTATAAGACTTATTAAATCAGTATTTATTATGGCCAATTCTCCCAACCATATAATCTTATAATGATTTTTAGTTAACTGTTTTCTTACAAATACCTATCTAATACTATACATCAATTATTTTACTTGCCTTAACTAAATTATTCAAAGATTATTAACACACAACATACATCATCTCCTACCCAACTTCAAAATTTAAAATTTTTCAGTAAATTATTACAAATAATACATTCTAACCTAAACAAAAGGGTACCATATATATATATATATATATTATGCACTGCATTAGCCAGACGATATTTCCCAAAATATATGCTAAAATAATACATATACAATCTTACAGTTATGGTGTGGTTAAATAATATACTCTCTATACTTTCAAGAGTAATACATGACATAGATTATGTTAATGTGCCTGCATGAAGCATTCTTTAATAGAAGACTGATATTTTCAAGGAAGTATGAGATGCATGTGGTGAATATAAGCCTTGATTTTATTAATAAGTTCATTATTATTATATTAATTGCTTTGATTAAATAAAAGCAGTTACTGAAATAAAGAAATGCAGACCAAAGCTTGTTTATGGGTTAGGGTAGAAACAGATTAAGTTGTAAACAGTTAACGGAACTATAATGGAAATTAAAACTAAGGGGAAAATCTGTGGTGCTGGTGAAGATTTAATGCATAAGAATGAAGGTAGGGTCCACTGAAACTGCAAAGCTTTGTTGAAGAGATTGTGGAATGGTGGATTATCATAGAGCCATGGAAAGTTTGCCACATAATGTCAGCCCAAGACTGGCCTCAACCAGGTAACTTAGTGTCCACATGACTCAGGTATGTATTCCCAAGTAAGACTTCAATGTTTCACCCTGTTCTGAGAACCATAGGAAGAAGGGAAAGGTCTTGGCCGTATTTACCCTGAAAATCTATAAAGTAAAATGTCTCAACACCCAATGCACCTGCATGGGCAAAATTCATATTAATTATATCAAATTATTTTTGGAAACTGTAATATCCGCACTTACGACTGTGCCAAGGTTATAACTGCAAGTCATACTATGCGGTCAGCAAATAATGTTATACAATTCCCACGCTGTTCTTTTCCAACGAAGCTCTCCAACGAATTGGTCTGCAACGAAGCTCAGCCATGGATGCTCTTCAACGAATGGTCTGCACCGACTGCTCTCCAATGAATGGTCTGCAAGTGGATGCTCTCCAAACGAATGGTCTGCAACTTGCTACTGCGTGCCTGCTCTCTACTGTGCTCTATATTACACTGCTCGATGTTACCCAGTCTTCTTATCGCTCTCTGACAACTGCAACAATCAATCAATGCACCGACCAATGAGGTAACGTCTCTTATCTAGAAACATTTGTAATTAGCAAATATTTCTAGGAATTGTCGATCGCCATTGTGTCAATGCACTAATTAAATTCCTCAGTTATCAGAACGCGATCTAAAAACAGCCTTACGAATAAATTCTAATTTTTCTGGAGTGCACAAAAATGTCTGCCATTTTTACAAACACTACACACCTCTCTCCACTCCAGAAAAACCCTTGTTGCTAATGTTACTAATTGGGATTGACATTTTCACCCGGTTTCTCCATCTACGGATAAACTCGTAGTTCAACGTATTCGCTACTCCCAGGTTCCACATGCGACTGCGCCATTGTAATATCTGCACTTACGACTGTGCCAAGGTTATACCTGCAAGTCATACTGTGTGGTCAGCAAATAACATTATACAATTCCCATGCTGTTCTTTTCCAATGAAGCTCTCCAATGAATTGGTCTGCCATGAAGCTCTTCTAACGAATTGGTCTGCAACGAAGCTCTCCAACGAATTGGTCTGCAATGAAGCTCAGCCACGGATGCTCTCCAACGAATGCTCTGCACCGACTGCTCTCCAATGAATGGTCTGCAAGTGGATGCTCTCCAAACGAATGGTCTGCAACTTGCTACTGCGTGACTGCTCTCTACTGCGCGCTATATTACACTGCTCGATGTTACCCAGTCTTCTTATCGCTCTCTGACAACTGCAATGATCAATCAATGCACCGACCAATAAGGTAACATCTCTTATCTAGAAACATTTGTAATTAGCAAATATTTCTAGGAATTGTCGATCGCCATTACGTCAATGCACTAATTATATTCCTCAGCTATCAGAGCGCAATCTAAAAACAGCCTTACGAATAAATTCTAATTTTTCTGGAGTGCACAAAAATGTCTGCCATTTTTACAAACACTACACACCTCCCTCCACTCCAGAAAAACCCTTGTTGCTAATGTTACTAATTGGGATTGACATTTTCACCCGGTTTCTCCATCTACGGCTAAACTCGTAGTTCAACGTATTCGCTACTCCCAGGTTCCACATGCGACTGCGCCATTGTAATATCCGCACTTACGACTGTGCCAAGGTTATAACTGCAAGTCATACTGTGCGGTCAGCAAATAACATTATACAATTCCCATGCTGTTCTTTTCCAATGAAGCTCTCCAATGAATTGGTCTGCCACGAAGCTCTCCAAACGAATTGGTCTGCAACGAAGCTCTCCAACGAATTGGTCTGCAACGAAGCTCAGCCACGGATGCTCTCCAACAAATGGTCTGCACCAACTGCTCTCCAATGAATGGTCTGCAAGTGGATGCTCTCCAAACAAATGGTCTGCAACTTGCTACTGCGTGACTGCTCTCTACTGCGCTCTATATTACACTGCTCGATGTTACCCAGTCTTCTTATCGCTCTCTGACAACTGCAACGATCAATCAATGCACTGACCAATAAGGTAACATCTCTTATCTAGAAACATTTGTAATTAGCAAATATTTCTAGGAATTGTCGATCGCCATTACATCAATGCACTAATTATATTCCTCAGCTATCAGAGCGCGATCTAAAAACAGCCTTACGAATAAATTTAATTTTTCTGGAGTGCACAAAAATGTCTGCCAT